>SNQJ01S0192315.1:3052-17805 GCA_010110895.2 Picea sitchensis
TAAGCAATGGTTAGGTCAAAAAGTAATGTAAAGTATTATGCAAAACAGATTAAGCATGTAGTAATGAGAAAGGACGTTGTGTACCTTGGAATGATCAGGTGGAATGATAGTATAAGTCTAAATACAGGTGATGAAGGGTATAACAATGGAAAAAAGTATGGGCAAAAAGGGTACAATATGTGGTCCTAACAACTGATACAATGATATAAAAATTCCCCCTTGCAGAAGGGAGGTTGCATGTAGTATAATCAATCCCCCACTTGGTAAAGGGACCAATGGTGATGAGGGGAAACATGGGAGCGGGGTGTGCCCTCATCTTCCAAGAGAAGATTTGACATGGGTGGCACTTCTTGACTGATTAAATACAATCTTTGATTAGTGTCAGCCAGAAGTAACCGGCTCATAATGGGTTGTTTCCAACCCAGAAAAATGACCACGACATGCTCCAGTATGGAAATCGTTAAGCACGATTTCTTCTTCTTCATGAGTGAGGCATCGGCGAAGGATGCAATCTACACCTTGATGATACAGAGTATCTTCGAGTATGTGATAGCTCTTGGCCTAATGGCATATATGGTGAAGCTCATCACGAGAAGATGAGGCATGGAACTTTAAATTCTGGAGATAGACAAGTATATCTCCATACCAGGGGTCTGAAGATGGGGAAGGAAGAATCCATGCATCATTGAAGTAAGTCATTCGAAATGACGAAACTTGGAAAATATCAACCTTATGGCAGTCTGATATGAACTTAACATCACCCTGAGGATGTGGGTAATCAAACGTACCCATCAAAGGTGGGCACAAGCCAACCCCTATGCTGACAATGTTGGGTTGAGGGTTATCAATCATTGGGACCGCGAATGCCCCCAATGAAGGGTCAGAACGGAGGAAAGACAACTTATCAATGGTCACAACCCGGCCCTCATGCGGAAACAACAAGACCAGAAAAAATGTCGTGACCACTGCCTGCATGGCATAGTTCCAACTCCTTCCTAACAAGAGATTGTAGTCGAGTGATGCATCAACTACTTCAACCTCGACACACACGATTTTCCCCCCTAACTGCACGGGGAAAGAAGGGATGATGCCATGTGGTTGGAATGAACGACCATCGAAAGAGGTGAGAACAGTAGGTGATGGAAACAAAGCAGGTTGGCCAATGGCCTTCCAACATGCCAAATACATTACACATGTCAAGACGCCCTCATCAACCACCATGCGGAAAATATTCCGAGTAAAATTTTTCGTGGAATAAGACAGTACTATCTGGAATGCTACGTTGTAAGGAAGATGAGGTTTTAAGTCAGTCGTATCAAGCATAATTGTACTCGGGTTACAAGTCTCGGCAGATCCTAAGGCAGCTAACAGAGCCTTTCTCTGGGAAGGGAAACTTTGGAGGACTTCCAAAGTCGACATCGCACAAGGGGTTTGAGACAAATCCTCCACCACAGAGTAGTTTTGGGCGGCCCTTGCGTTTGGGTTATGAGAAGCTTTTTTGAACGCACCTTTTGGGATGCATGTCATGGTTTCACCCAATTTCTTCTCAATATGAAGAGGAAGAGATGAGATTTCAGCTTCTTTACCTTTCGCATAGGTACCGAGCTTACTATAGTCATGTGTTCTAGTCGATATATAGGCATCGCCTTTCATCATATACACATTTGCATATGCAGGATTATTTGCAGGCAGAGGGGATCCTTGACTACCCCATCCATGCTTGTAGAGGCTTGGGTTAGATGTTTCCCATGTTGAAATGGGTTCGTTAACATGGTAGGCTGCTGTTGTGACAATAAATTTTGGGCCTCCGTAAGCCGAGGGCACTGATGAGTCGGGTGGTCCTCTGCGCATAGGTTACATGGATACCTTGACTTCCTTTTTCGATGTTTCCCCTACCAGCATTATTAGTGAGTTTGTTATCCCCCTTACCCTTCCAAAATTGTTTATTCTTTCCATCAGGCTGTTGGGTGGCCTTTGGATTTGTCGATTGCACGTTGTGTACATCCGACGTTTGGGTAGGGGGAGAAACTGGAATAGTTGTATAGCTAGCCATTGTGTGTTGTATGGAAAATTGCTGCAATTGTTTCGCCAATTGTTCAGCGGGCTTGGTTTGTGCTGAACCAACAATACCATCGGCATGTGATCTATCTCTCTGTCTAGTTTTATCAAGTATGAACCGTGGCGCATCTAGCAAGATCTTGTACAGTAGACCAGACTAAGAGTAAATTATCTCAATTTGTTGAGCTCTCATGATTGCATCTTCTTCAGAAAACACTCCCAACGTTGCGATGTCTTTGGATAACTATGGGACCAAAGACTTAAGGAACCACTCAAGAAGGAATGCTGGTGGGACTGGCACCTTAATCAAACTCTTTGGGCGTCTCCATTCTCGGATGTGATCAGAGATATGGTCTTCTTTTGTCTGTTTGAAATTGGCCAGCAATTCTGTGCCAGCATCGTATCTCACAGGTAATTGGAAATGGTTTAGGAAAGCCATTTCCAATTCGCTGAAGAAATAGTATCTTGAGCGGTCGAGCTCAATGTACCATTTCACAGCACTCCCAATGAGAGTACGTTGAAACAATCACAACTGTACGGAGTCGTCTTTCAACGAATTAGATGAGCACCAAAGATGAAAAGTAGTCACATGATCTCCTGGATCTTCGTTAGGCTTGGCTTCAAACTTTGGTATGTCCGAAGGAAACTTCGTCCGCATAGGGGGGAAATGCGGATCGTGACAGATAGGGTTGTTCAACAACCTTGTTAAGTTTGGCAAATGCAAGTTGCTAGGAAAGGTAGTTTGGGTTGTTGGTGATAACCATGGAAAAAGGGGCCTGGAGTTTGACTGGCACCAGGTTGCCAGGAAAAGTTGGGTTGTTGGCTTGGGTTCTGGTAAAAACCATGGCCATGACCAACGTACGGATTCTGCGTTTGCGGAGACATCATTGGCCGATTCCTGAAATAGGATGTAGATGGTTGGGCATGCATTACATTCGAAGGACTTTGGGAAGGGTTGCCCCATGCCGATCCCATGGGCATAGGTACTGCACCTTGCCCGACGTTCCATTGGTTGTGAAAAGAGTTTCCCCCAATCAACATTCATGATGAGGGAACTGATACTTGCCAAGAATTCCAAGGTCCTGTTGTAGAAGAAGTTCCTGGGTTTTCCCCTTGTGCAGGAATAGTACCTTGCATAAGATTAGGTTGTCCGTGACTGAGGTTGCCCCCAGTAGGGAAAGAGGCTGCGAGAAAGTGTTGTTACCAAATGCACCAAAAAAAGAAAATGATGTCGAACCTATCGGCATATTATGAGAAGGTTCTCTTTGACTCCCTACTCCAAATGAACTATGGTGTGCGTTCGGCCCGACGGATTGTTGGTGGGAACTGCCAAGCGAAGGGGATGAAGGAGGTATATGACCTCCTCCATAAGGGAAATAATTAAAGGGATCTGAAGTGCCCCACATGGGTCCTTGCAGAGGAGCGTTAGACCTCCCTGCCCCTAAACCTAAAGTCTGTAAAGTGGATTATGAGAGTACAGGGCTTGTACCTGAGCTAGGCATCCCATATGAGAATGGAGGGCCCGTCGCACTCTATGTGAAAGGAGTAGTGGCCGCAACAAAGATGGGATCAGACCACTGCCCGAGGTAGAGGCAGTCGATACCATGGTGGCTCAGACTGGAGACGGTGGATTAGGAGGTGGAACACCCCCTGTGGTGATAGCCGTAGTGGGAATAGGAGAATTCCTAGAAGAAGTGGTAGCGTTTGTTTCCATTGTTGCGTGCGACACTGTCTGGCACTCATAAGGATAAATATGTATGATGATGGGTGTCGAAAGATCAGTGGTTGGAGTTTTGGATGGACCAAGAGCTTTCGATCCAAGGTCTGAAATGGTTGGTTCCTCCAGATGTTGGTCGAGCACAATTTATTGTGACTTGGTCACCTCAAAATACCCTTGTTGGTCTAGCTTTCGCCTTAGCGGTGGCGGGGGTGGCTCCAGTGTAACCAGTGACAGGCCTAGAAGCCTTCATGATCGGTGGAACTCGTGATCCTCCACTGTGTAAGAAGATCAAAGAAACACTAGGGATTTCTATTCATTCAAAAAACAACACACACTAGAAAAAGTCCCTACAAGATAAAACAAGCAAACACTAAACTAGTTGGAAGAACAGTTACAACAACCAACACTAGAGAAACTTACCAGTATAATTGCAACTTGAAAACGGAAGCACCCTCTGGGTATACTCTGCAAAGCATGGCCCGATGTCTATCCTAGGTACCACGGTATACCCCCGCAGTCACCTGTGTATGTCTCTAAAAAGAAAGGCAACTAGGTTGCTAGTGCGCGAACAGTCACCAGGCGGGTACAGTAGACAGTCGAGTAGACCACAATGAGAAGGGTATCAAGCCCAAAACCTGTCAAGGGTATCAAAATAAAGTGGTCTGGAAGACAACTGAGGACCTCAAACGGATTTGAGACCCACTAAGCTCCGTGGCAAATGCAATCAACGGAATCCCAAGACAAGCCCTCTATATGTGTTCTCCACTATGATTGGTCCGGCTTTGGAGGGGTTATCTCCACTACCTTTCTGCACGCAACCTCGTGTTTATCCCCTGTGTTAGAGGGGGGTCCCATATAACTTTCATGATAATGGACTTTTAACACTCCCTAGCACAGAATCTTATGTATGTTTTGCAGCCTTGAAGAGTTTCCTCTCCAACCTAAATCAAGGCTCTAGCCTAGACTAGTTGATGGACCCTACAAACATAAAGTCTAGTTGATTTTAATTAATCATTAGTTATTTATGTCTTGTCTTAAGTCAAAGGTTATGAAAGTGAAACTAGTGATGTTTTGAGAGACGAAAGAAAAGATAAACAGAAAGCTGGAAACAAAATAACTTCTTCTTGACACAATTCTTAATCAACTTTTCAAACTAAAATTTTTTCTCTAAGATCTTTAAACAGAAAACTCAAAACAGTATTTCGCTCGACTACGAGCTACTTATTGTCCTAAGTAAACAACCAATAACTTATGAAATAAAAACGTTTCCTGGTTATTTATGCAAACCAACAACTACTTAACCAAATCAAGAAAAAAGAGTTTTTTTTTTTATTTAATGCTCATAAAGAAAAAAGGAAAAATGACGACAAGTAAAGGCCAACAAAAGTTATGTCCTAAGCGCAGATCACAAAAAGTTACTAACAATAACACACCTGTTGATGAAAGAAGACTCTCACATTTGTCTAAAAACCCTATGAAAGAAAAATTTTGAGGAAATATTTTTAATGAAAAAGAAAGCTATTGCTATGATTAGACCTAAGTTGTCGATTGCTATGATAGAGACCAAGAAACTTGAGACGTATAACTCTTGACAAGGAAAAATATGACCACCTCTCTTTAAACAATAATTTTCTCAATAGGCACGCTACTGACATTTCGACAGCCATCATGTGCACACACACTATGTAAAGTCAGAGCGTGTGTACACGCATCCAGGCCTTATACAGACCGTGTGTACCTCTGCAACTCTTCCAAAATGAAAAAAAAAACAATCAAACACTAGCAGAGACTACTGGTATTGAGAACCAGAATCTCTTGAAGACTCAAAAACTTACTTTGACATAAAAAAGAAAACAATTCAAGGAAAATTTCATAGAACAAAAACAATCTGAGGTGAAATCTAAGCTACAAACTGCAAAAAACAAAGACTAGAATGAGTTCCTAAAAACCCCTGAGAAGGATCACTTATGATAGGGGAGAGGATGATTGACTCTCTAAAATAAATTTTCTGAAATCATACACACGACTGACACTTCATCAGTGTTATCATGTGCACGCAGGCTGCGTGAAGGTATGGAATGGGTACATGCATGCAGGTTGCATGTACCTCTGTGACTCCCGTAAAATAAAATGTAGCCAAGCAAAGAAAGCAGGAAGAACTGGTATGGAAGACCAGAATCTTGGCTAGCTCAGACTTTTGTAGAAACTCTAAAAACAAGTAATGAAACAAATTTTTAAAAATACCCAAAAAGGACTCCCAGAAAACCCTAGAGATCCCCAGTATGGTCGCCAATTCTGTTGTGGGTGGGAATCACTCCTACGGACTTATCATTTAAGGGCTCTAATCATCCATGCAGAAAATGACCATTTCAAAGGCTTCTACTCTTTCCTATTCTCCCAACACAAAACCCCACATTCATGCAATACAAAAGGGTAAACAAGATTTGGTAACTCTACCTTAAGTCCTTTGTTTGATGTTGATCCCTTTTCTTTCACTCGCTCTTTGATTGCAACCCTCCTCCCAAAGCTGACCTGCATTCACACATGAACAAACAAAAAGGTGTGAACATGCATTTCATATACTAATTGTTGGGTTAGTTGTGACAATATCATAAAATAAATATTCAACTTGAATACATGATATGGCGAGACAGGAAAAGTATTCCTTTTTATATTAATCTTCACAAGAGTAAATTTACAATATCTAGTTGGCACTGCTCCTTGAAACTAGTCCTGGGATCCTCTTCAACTATCCTCCAACTACTTTTCTCTATACTTCTCTTTGCACAAGGATGGGACAAGGGGAATGCTTAATTGGGTGTAGTTTCTTTACTATGATTTTCCTTCTTTCAAATGGGACCCCTACCCCCTTCTTTTATAGGCTAGAAATGGCTAGGTATTTGGTCGAATGATGGGCCATGCATGGTCGAAAGGTTTAGTTAACTTCCCCAAAAATGTGTGTTCCATCAACAACTTTCCTTTTTTCATGCTTTTGTAGGTACACGTGGGTTGTAGTGAGTCAGCTAGCATGTACACGCGTGCAGTAATGGAGCAGGGCATGTGTGCCTTTAAAAAGGGTGTTTTTAAGAAGAGTTGTTCAGTGATGGCTTGGCAAAGAAGGACTATGAGATGGCCTGATGCCAAGTAAGCATGTCTTGTGCAAATTAGGGTTATAACAACCATCTCCATGGTTCTCATCCAAGAGGACGATTCTCACGACGAACATGTCATTTATTATTTGAGTCAGAGTCTCACAACTACCGAAGCCAAGTATTGACATGTTGAAAAACTGGCCTTGGTAGTTGTTCAAGATGTCCAATGTTTATGGCACTATATCCTTTTACACAAGACCACCATGATTTTCGATTGCAACCCTATGCAACACATTCTTACACGCCAATTGTTAGGGGGAAAATACTCCAAATGGATTGTGATACTCCAGGAGTTTGACTTAGAGTTTGAACGTGCTAAGTCCAAGAAATCCTTGGTGTTTGTTGAATTGATATGTGACCTTCCCTGTTCTGAGACAAAAAATGTAGCAGAGAATTCATTACCTGATGAATCCCTTTTTCTGATTAGTTCCAATGACCTTTGGTATGGAGATATCATTATATATCTCCAAACTTAGACTCTCTGACACGATGTCTCTAGCACTGACCATCATCGCATCGCATACGTTACCAAGCCTGTCAGTATATCATCCTCGGTGATACTCTTTATCGTCATGGAGTTGACTTCGTTTTTCGATGATGTCTCACTTATGATGAGGTTGAGAAATCTTTGAATGAATTCCATTCTAGAGCATGTGGTCGTCATATGTTTGGGTATGCTACTACCCAAAAGATCTTACGAGCTAGGTATTTTTGGCCTTCTCTATTCAAAGATTGTATTATTTTTGTCCAAAAATGTCAGGCTTGCCAAACATACAATAACAAAATAAGATCTCACCCCTCTCCCTTACATCCTATAGTTTCCATTGGAACCTTCGCTAAATGGGGCATCAATTTCATGACATGTAACCCTCACTCAGTCGGGGGGCATGGGTACATTATTGTAGTCGTAGATTATTTCATGAAATGGGCCAAGGCGATGCCTACATTAGATAACACAGGAAAACATGCAGTCCTATTCATCTTCAATCACATTATTACACGATTTGGAATCCCACAGGCTATCATTACCAATCACGGTAGCCACTTTCAAAACTTTATGATGTCTGAGATTACAGAAAATTTGGGTCTTTGACATGAAAACTGAACCCCCTACTATCCATAGGCCAACGGCCAAGTCGAAGCAATAAACAAAGTACTTATTACCATGCTTCAACATATTATCATAATTCACAAAATGTGTTGGCACACGATGTTGTTCTCAGCATTGTGGGCCTATCGCACATCCGTGAAGTCAGCCACGGGGTTTACACCCTTTCAATTAGTGTATGGTTTAGAAGTTGTTCTACCGATTGAATGTGAAATTCCATCATTAAAACTAGTCGTCCAACTTCTCCCAAACACCTCTGTTGAGGAGGAATGTTTGTTGTATCTTACACAATTAGACGAAACCCATTGCGATGCCACCCTAGTTATTGAAACCCAGAAGAAACGTGTAACAGCCCAATATGACAAACATGTCAAGCCACACATGTTTTCTGAAGGTGATCTAGTTCTCCTCTATGAACAAGATCGTTATTTGCTAGGAGTCGGAAAATTTGACACTATGTGACGAGGCCCTTATATTGTTAAAAGAGTGTTAGAGAAAGGAGCATACCAGTTAGTAGATTACGATGGCACTCCTTTGAGTGAACCCAGAAATGGGATTTACTTGAAGAAGTACTATGCTTAGCCTATCTCTGCATAACCACTTCTATTTTTACTGTATCATACTCTTGTGTGTTACTTTCGTGTGTTTTTGTTATTTGAATTTTACCCCTGACTACTTACCTTGCATTGTGTTTGGTCTCCAGATGTCGGTTTTTTCGCTACCTCACATTGGCCTCACCGATGGTGCTAGTCGTAGTACCCGGAATTTAGCTTCTGTTGCTTGGGCAATCTATGCACCCTCAAACGAACTTATTTGTCTACAAGGTGTTTGTCTCAGTCCAGTGACCAATAATATCACAGAGTATAGTGTGAACATCGAATTATTGACTAGTGTTATTTCGCTTGGGATTCGTCGCTTCATTATACAACTTGATTCGCAGCTAGTAGTACTACAGTTAAACAATGTCTATACTATCTGAAGACCTACTCTATTACGGGTATATTTACAAATCTTCCTCTTGGAACGTCATTTCGATTATATTGAATATCAACACATTCCTAGATGTCTAAATACATTAACTAATGCTCTAGCTAATTATGTATTAGACAGACATTTGAGGCATTTGTAATTCCAATCACATTTCACATATTGTACAAAAACCAAAGTAAACCGGTAAAATCCTCATGTATATATATATAACGATATAATGTTTACAAAAAGAGTTCTCATCTGAATATCAAAATATCAAAATATAGAGCCCATGGCCCCTACAAAATGGCATCATGGATTCCTCTCGCGATAGCATACTACTACTCTCGCTACCCTATGTAGTAACCGACTAAGTGAGCCGGATACACCTACAGTATGGTGTTGATAACACCTCGGGATCTCCTTGATGGATATATCAAGGATGTTTGTCGTCAAGCCTTCCAGGTTCTTCTCTATCGCATCATAATCCTGAGCATCCCATCCAGCTACTACGCATGCCTCTCCTCACCTATGAATAGGAGAAGAGCCCAGGGGTCGGTGTGGCCCTACATCTGCATGATCAAAAAAATTTGATCAGTCTTTCGATTGGAAACACAAAAACATTAAATATTCTAAAAACTCATAAAAACATTGTAAAAACAAATGTATTTCTTACCTAGATATCCCCACTGAGATCCCTCAGGGAGAACCAAATCTGGATCACCCTGAAAGTCTAGACCAGCATAAGCATAATCATCAATCATTAGGATTTGTGGTCCCAACCAATTGAAGAATACATCGTCATACTTCAAAATCTGGCCATCCACGTGTCATGTCATCGGGTCACACCATATTTTCATTCGTGGGTATCTCAAGGCTGGTATTTCCCATTCCACCTGCAGGCGTAGGTGTGGAACTCTTTCTAGGAAGAATGATACTAAAATGGATCCATAACCGAACTGTTTCAGGTCCCCATTCTTTCTTTTCATGAGTTGAGTTTTCATGTTGCATAATACACCGTCACACCAATTGAATACTTGAGCCTCCAAGCATTCAATAGCATATTGGAAGTAAATTTGGAGTGCCATGTGTGGCGAAGCACTCCCTACCATCTGTGCAATAGTAAAAAGGATGGTCATGAGGTTCAAATCTCTCACACCTTGGATTGCTACTTTTCCTTTACTTCTTTCGGCATCAGGTTCACAATGTCGATGAATGTACTCACTCATGGGAAATCCCCCACCTCGACCACCTATCAAAGTCACGCGTGCCCCACTATTGTGAGGGAAATCTCCCTACATACTAGCAAATAGAGTTCAAACTTTGCATGCAGATATGACCAAAGAGAAACTACTTTCTACCCTCATCCCTAGATTTAAATCCCCTTTTCTTAGTAAATGCATGGAAATATCAACCTACCTCATTCCGGGCGTTTGATGTCGATCCTCCGTTGTACTTGATTACTTGTTCGCAATACTCCTTCCAAAGCTGACCTGCATACAAGACAAGCAACAACTACGCATGCATCCTACGTATATACTAACGGGTTAGAAATCCAAACATATACTAATCAAACTGTAAAAATTTCATGAATTGGGATGGGAAAATCATTTTCTTTATTACTTTGAATGAGTCAACTTACAAAAAATGAGACCAGCCACTGCTCCGTGAACCTGATCCTGGGCTCCTCTTCGACTGTCCTCCAACTACTTTTCTTTGTTTCTCCTTTGGCACAAGGAAAGGCTAAAGGGTTGGGACAATGGGAATACTCAAATGGGCAGAGTTTCTTTTCTATATTTTTCCTCCTTCCAAATGGGACCCCTACCCCTTCTTGTATAGGCTATAAGGAGCTAGGTATTTGGATGAACCCTCGGCCATGCATGGTTGGGAGTTTCAGTTAACTCACCCATAGCTTTTGTGTTCCTTCAGAAACTTTCCTTTTTTCGTGCTTTTGTCGGTCCAAGCGGGTTGTTTTGGGTCAGCCAACGTGTACACGCGTGTAGTAATGGAGTAGGGCGCGTGGGCCTTTATAAGAGAGGATTTTCAAAGAGTTTTTTAGCAGTGCTTTGGCAAAGAAGGGATATGAGATGGCCTAATTCCAGGTAAGCATGTGTGGTGCAATTTAGGGTTGTAACAGATGCCCCCCTAATGTGTGAGGTCAGAAGAGCATTTGATGGCCGAAATACATTACCAATCTTTACGGATGTGCCAAGTGATTGAGCCCAAGGATCAGGAACCGGGAGGTGACATCTGCAAAATAAAAAATGTCTCACCAAGGGGGGCATACCCATGCTCGGGATAAAATAGAATCATGGCTACCAATCAAATACAATGTAGATCCATGTCATATAACAATATAGAGAGTAGTTGTGAACAATACATAGTGGAGCTACATCTCGAATCAGAAAGATATACATATAGAGTATCCATCTTCCAGAAGTTGATTCGGACTGATGGCTGGAGGTGAGGTCTTCAGAGCTCGAGCAACAACTTCAAAATATTCCAAACTCGAGTAGGAGTGTAATATGAGTGTACGACTGCACTACCCAGAGGACTTTGATGGCTCGTCGGTCATGGATTTGATGATCATACTGAAGGCTTCATTGATTTCGAACAAGAACTTGATTGGACATTCAGGATGGCCAGGCATGAGGGCAAGAGACAAACATGCAGAGGGGCCAACACAGGCTTGGTGACAAACTTTCCTTGGATAATAGCATGAAAAATGATGAGACTTAGGCAGCATGTCATTAATCAGAAGTCTACGAAGCAGGAGGCAACGTAAACTCTCCATATGTTTGGAAGGATAACCAAACAGTGGACGACGCAACTCTATATAGTGAGAAAAAGCTTCCTAAGGTCATACTACATCCATAGTCTGATGAGAAAATGAACAGATGTGATTTATCCAAGGGTGACTCATTATGCTGCCAATAAAGAAAATATTTGTCCCCTCCTCTTTTTGGGGTATATTTGATTTTTTTTATTTTTTTTTGTCCTTTTCAATAATTGTGGAAAAAGAATAAAGGAATATTATGTTACAAAGGAAGAATGAGTGTTGCAAACATACAAGCTCAAGGCACAAGGACAAGACTAATGTTCTAGTAGAATGATACTCGGGAAAAATCCTCCGGGAGCCAAAGGTGTTAAGACGCAGAAGCAAACTGTTACAAGGCTGGCGTATAAGGTATGCAAACGTGGTTAATTAAAACACACAATGGTAACGTCCTTCGATGTAAGTTTAATGAGCCCAGAGAAGGTAAGCTCGATGGTTTTTCATATTTATAGAGTCTGAAAAAACATAAAAGGAGACTCCATTGGGGTATCGTTTTCGAAGATAGTCTAGTCGGTTCGGAAAAGGGGTAAACTAGCACTGATAAGACATCGATTCAAAACCATTTTAACAAGTGTGACAAGGACAAGATCACTTGGCTATTTTTTCATTTTTAAGGAGTCTGAAAAAACCTTAACTATGGACTCCGTCAGGGATGTTCTTCTGGACCAATTTAACGAGCGTGAAAGAATAAGGTCACTCGGCAATATTTTCAATTTTAGGGAGTCTGAAAAGAGATTAACTATGGAATCCATTAGGGTTCCTTCTTCATAAGTTTAGTCTCTCAGCCCGAAAAAGGGATAAAATTATACCTGAGATTACTCTTCTATAGAGCTGAAGTTCCATAGAGTATACCTTTGTTCGTACAATTGACCGTCCGGACTAAAAAAGGGGTAAACTACCGCCGGACAGACATGACTTCAAATTTCAGTTTAACGAGCATGAAAGGCCACAAGATCGCTCGACAATCTTTTCATATTTAGAGGGTCTGAAAGGGATTAAAAGAAGACCTGTTATTTTTTGGGAGTCCTGAGGGTGAGGTCAAGAGTGAAGAAGAATAATGCAAATGAGGCTCAAACTCATATTCAGGAGAGACTATAAGGAATCCCGAGCCTACACTATTTTTAGAGACAGCATGAATGCCATAATGCAACCAGGATCTCCTAGGGAATCCATGTTCCGGTAAACTCTACCACCAAATTGTGACACTTCTAAAGCAGAGATGATGGTTCTATGTTACAATCTGATGGGATCGATCCTATGGAAAATGAAAAAGACAACGAGATACAAAAATCAAGGTAGAAACCTAACCTATATGCTCAAGTTGATCGTCAGAAAAAAATTCATGGACCGTCAAAATTTACTCAAAACTCAAAAAAAAAAAATGTGTCGTTTTTGTTTATATATCATTTTTTTATATGCCAGAGTATTTGACAAATATACATTTGTTGCAAGCAGATGTGGGACCCGTGCGACCTACAGATTATGCAAGGAACAGGTGTCGTCCTTGGCCAGGGGCCGCAGCTGCCTCTACCGGGGGACCAGCAGTAGTAGGAGACCTCCCAGTCGAGGAGGTTGAGAGAGTACTCAGACAAGTTGAGCAGAACTTTACTACACTCACTCGCATGGTCCCGATGGCAGAGATTGAGGACCTGCCGCCATCCATGCAGCCTCATGTAGTGGGGGCACCTTGGATGTGGGTCTGAATGTTTAGGCATTTATCCCATGTTGTGGACCAGTATAATAGGGCCCATAGGCCCTGAACCTATTTAGACATTTTGCGTGCCACGAGCACCACTTGTATATATTTTTTGAGAGCATAAGCCCTGTGACTTGCTATTGGTCCTATTTTTGAGGCACTTGCGTCCATCTATGTACTCTAGTTACTTTTATGATATTATATATGGTTTTTTGGTCTTTTGTGTCTTATGGATCACATGTGCAAAAATGTATTTACATGCTTATGTCAATGTTCTTTCATATGTGTGTAATATGCCAATCTAAAATTTGATTAGCTAGAGTATCTGTAATTTGTTTTAATCTCCTAGGAACATGAAAATATGTAATATAATCAAAGTTTCATTCTAAGAGACGTACCTTAAGGAATCGTCGGTGTTGTTATCACTGAAATTTCATCCGCACAGGGCAACAAGAACTCTGCATCGTCACAACAGAAAAAGTCATTCATGGCATAGGATTAATTCTACAGCATTGCAAAAGGGTCAAAAACTATACAAATGACCAAAAATTTGAAGGGCGCTTTACATCATCTGGGCGCACGCGCATACACATGCAACAGTAACGTACAAGGCGCGCATATGTGCAAAAGGCGTGGCTGTGGGACAAAAAACCCGCGTGCCTACTAAACGGCGCATTTATTGAAATTGGTCGGCCTCCCAACCACTAATGGATCGGCTCCCAAGTCGATTTGACATCAAATCTGAGCTCAATCCTCATGGTGGGCTGGTCAAAGACCTAATTGTGCCCTAAAGAGCCCCTTTTCACATTCAAAAGAGGTCACATAATAACCCAATGCTTGGCTATAAAAATCCATGAATGACCACCATTTTCTCAAGAAATTCTTTGTATTGTTATGCTGCTGAGATTGTTGAAGACTCATTCTTTGGCAAAACACATTGTAGGCTGCATTTCATAATCTATTCACCCCTCTCTTGAGTGAACAATCTTGGAGTTCTTTCAACCACATTTCCATCCTTTCATTGTAAGGAGAGCAATCAGTTGAGGGCCTCAAGAGCCTTCCATTGGAGAAGGAAGGGACCCAAGTCCTCTTTCTCCATTGTGTGTCTTTGGATTTCATCAATAAGATCAGCTTATACATTGGTGATATTGGTCCATTTACATTTGTTTTTCATTTTTTCATATACTCATAGTTTTAGTTAGCTTCATTTGGTT
>SNQJ01S0192317.1:7417-17882 GCA_010110895.2 Picea sitchensis
CCCCTGGAGGCTTTGAAGAAGTTTGTTACCTTCCCATTCACCAACGGGGCTATCCATGGGGATCCTATGCAGGCTTTTATCCAATTTACAAATTTCGAATCAAAACCAAACTTCCTCATGACTTCAAATAAAAATTCATGTCTGACTCTATCAAAGGCATTAGTGAGGTCCAGTTTAATAACCATACCTTTTTCTTTCCTTCGGACACTGGAGTGGATAACCTCTTGAACCAGGATGATGTTATCGGCAATATGCCTTCCTTTGACAAAGCCGCCTTGGTTTCCAGGGACGATGGAAGGGAGGAGTGCCTTGAGTCGATTGGCTATAACTTTGGCGAGGATTTTATAGCTTGTGTTGCATAGGGAAATTGGCCTGAAGCGATTGAAGGAAAGTGCTCCTTTTTCTTTCGGGATGAGTGCCAGGAAGGATGAATTGGTGCTTCCCCCTAACTTGCTGCACTGCTGCGATTTCTTAATCATTTTGGTTAGATCCTTTTTGATTATATTCCAGCACTGTTGATAGAATCTGGTAGTGAACCCATCCGGTCCAGGGGCCTTGTCTGGGTTCATCTGATCAAGGGCCTCCTTTATCTCTTGATGCGTTACCTCCCTTGTCAACTTGCTATTGGTTTCCTCATTTATGAGCCGTGGGATAACAGTGAATGGCTACCTCTGCTGGTCCATTTCTGTTCCTTGTGGTTCTGTATAGAGCGTCTCAAATGCTTCATAGGATGCTTGTTTTATGCCCTCTGGATCTGCAATTGTTTTATTCTGGACTTGAACTTCTGTAACTGCCTTGTATTGTTTCCTTGCTTCCGCTTGTTTGTGAAAATAGCTTGTATTTTGGTCTCCCTCTTTCAGCCATAGGCTTCTTGATTTTTGCCTCCAGTAGCCTTCCTCCACTCTGCAGGCTTTGTGCCATTGCCTTTGAAGGCTGTCCTCCTGTTGCAAGGTTGTTGGCGTGACCTCCTGTTGTTCCATTTCCAGCTGGTGGCTCTCAAGTTGGGCTTGGGCTGCTATGCGCACAACTATTGGGCTTGGCTGGCTCTTTGCCCAAAGATTTAGGGCTCTTTTTAGTCTTCTATTTTTTTCCTCCCAAACATAAAAGGCTGAGCCTTGAACAACGTTGGCCCAAGTTTTAGAAACTAGATCCAGGAAGTCTTTGTCTTGTATCCAATTTGGGTTGAATCTGAAAGGGATGGGCCCTCTGACTTGGTCTTTTTTAATTTCTAGTCGAATTGGCTTGTGATCAGATACACTGTGGGGCATAATTTTTGCATTTGCTATGAGTCCTAGCAGCAAGAGGGAGCTTTGTACTAGGAATCTGTCCAGCCTTGCTGCTATGTGCCTAGGACCGATCCTCTTATTGGTCCACGTGTAAAGTCCCTTGGCTGGTTTGATGTCTAGAAGGTCCCAGGCTGAGGCTAAGTCCTCTACCCATTCTCTAGCTGGGTCTCTCACTATGGAACCCCCTCTCTTTTCTTCCTGAGCTAAAGTTACATTTAGATCCCCCCCAAGAATGATATTGTTGAGATTATTTTGTTGGAGGTAGTCCTGTAAGGACTCCCAACAATGTTTTTTTTCCCCCAAATGTTGCGGAACATAGATATTAAAGACACTCACCTGATAACTCGAGTCTTTATGAAGGAATTTGGTGTGAATCCAGTGCATGCATGTGTCAGAGCTGAGCAGGTCTATTTTGGAGGCGTTCCACAGTGTGCAAAGACCTCCTGAGGCGCCTCTGATGTTTCCAACTACTCCGAGGCTTCCTTTCCATACATTCAACAAGGTTTTAAGTGCTTCTTGCTGGCTCATTTTGGTCTCCTGGAGCAGTAGGATGTTTGCTTTCGAGGCTTTGATAATATCCTTGAGAGCTTCTTCCTTCCTTTTGCTGCCCATTCCTCTACAGTTCCAGGAGGTTATGATCATTATAAACCTTGAGGGGAGGGATGGCCTCCTTGGGAGGCTTTGGCTTGCTTCCTTGTTTGGCGGACGCTAATCAACTGCTTGATGGTGGGTTGTGACCCGTTTAGGACGTCTTTGTAGGTTTCCTGGTCCCTTTTAGCATTTTTGTTTTTCCTGCCTCTTCCTGCTTTCTTTGGGGTGACCCAAACTTTGTTTGTCTCATCTGAGTCGTTGCCTATGGAGATCTCCAATTCCTCTATGTTCTGACTGCCTTCCAACCTTTGGGGAGAGTTATTTTGCGCCCCTTCTTCTTTTGATGGTTGATTTCCTTTGTCTTCGGAATTCTGGTTTTCTTTTTCTCCCTCTAGCGCGTCTTTACTTGGATCTAGCTCCCCTTCGTCCACTTCTTTAGCCAGGATACTGAAGTTGTTCTCAGTTTCCTTGGCCCCTGAAGTTTTGGCGTACGGTGGGACTGTCTGTTCATTTATTTTTCCCTTCGCTTTGGATTTCCCCTTCCGGGCCTGTTGCCAGCCTTCTTCCCTTACTTTCTCTGTGGGGGGGTTTTTTGGGCAGTTCCTTTGGAAGTGGTTGTATTCGTGACAACCTCTGCACTTGAATGGGAGCTGTTCATAATCCATCTTTTGGAAGTGGTGCCAGTCACCGACTTTTAGTTTTATTGCTTCGGGTAGACCTACCTCCAGATCAACCTCCACATAGATCTGCGCAGAGGAGTACTGGTCTCTTGGCTCTGCTCAGTCAATGTAGCATCCTAGACCATTCCCTATTGCCTGAAGTGAGGTGGGGTTCCAACAATGAATTGGTAGATTAGGGAGTCTTACCTAGACTGGAACATCCTTGGGAACTTCTGAAGCAGGGTCAAAGCTTGGGGTCCATCGGTTTAAGTAGAGTCCTTGGGTGCCCATGAAGTACGGGCCATTTCTGAAGATCAAATCTCTATCCTCCTGAGAGATAAATTCGAAAATGAAGTATCCTCGCCCGACCGCATAACACGTAACACTATTTGTGATCAACGGTCTCCAGTTTCGTTGTATCCAGTTGTCTGTGGATCTGGTTGAGGGCCAAAGACCCATGAACTGACCGACAAGTCCGCGTTCAGAAAGGGATAGGGCTACTTTCATTGGAAGTTCGGGCGACAGATCAATCTCTGGAATAGCGTCTAGTTTCTTGACAAAGCTCGGGGGTGCTGCAGAGGTCGTCTTCTTGCTGCAGGCTGCAACCAACTTTCGAAAGGAGGTGGAGGGAGAAGGAGGGTGCGACGGCTCCCCTCCTTGAGCTTCCATGGCGACGCTCGAGAGAACCCTAGACTTTACTAGGGCGCGAGTTCAAGGGCGCAATTTTCTTTAATATCATAAACAAAAGTTAAGTCTATTTTGAATACCATAAATTAGGAAATGTCAAAAATAGTCGTTGTTGAAAGCTATCAAGCTAAAGAGCAGTACATTCCACATAGTAACATTGATCATGTCCTGCAAATCAATGGTCTCTTTAGATTGGATGCCTTTTCATATATTCTCGAGGATTGTTTATTTGATGCATTCCATGTGTTATTGCACTTTTGTTACTCCTCCATTGAATTGATACATAGATTAATAGATCATTTATTGGTTTGTTTACAAAATGGTGACCTAGAGGCATTTGAATCATATCAGTATGAGCTAGCAACTGATTTTCTATACCAATTGCATGGAGTCCATGATGTACACACACATCATTCTAGAATGAGACTATCTGCCTCTCTAAATCTAAATATAAACGAGAGAGGATTGTGGGGAGATACATTCTGCATATGATGGCTAGCAAAATGGTTGAACATACCAGTTGCAGTTTGGTCACTAACAAGGAAAACAAGGTATCTTTATTTCAACAAAGATGCAAATATAGACCCATATTGCATCTTGTTCCATGATGCAAATCTTGTCAGTGGTCATTACAAACCATTTCTTTACAAAAAACTATCCACATGCAACTTTGAAGAAACTAATAATTACCTGTCACAAATGTGCAAGGACCTTGAATGCCACTGGAATTCTATCATGCATAGGATGCATACTCATGGATTAAGAAGAGTAATAACCAACACATCTAGTTGTGGGGATAATATGTTTGTAGCAATTTGTTATTTGATAGCAACGGACTTCAATGTACAATCCTTGAGACTTTATATTGTGCAATCATTCTGCAATGCAATTAAAAGTAGTGACCCCAATGCATTTCATTGCTTACATCAACACTTGTCATGCAATGTCATACATAGTTCAAAAATGACCAATGACGGGCAAGAGTATCTTGTCAAAATGGCAATGCCATATCAGAAGGGGAAGATAGAGGGTGGGCCATTCTGTTTACAATGGATATCAATCATTTTCAATGTAAATATCCAAGTATGGTCGTCTCATTGCAATAACATTGTAACCCACTACTCTGCTCACTCGAGCTGTGATGAAACAATGTATTTGTTGTCATTTGAAACAAATACATTTCACATTCACTATGAACCATTAATAAGATAAAATGGAAATAGTATATGCACCGGAAATTGTAGCCAAGCTACAATGGATGTAGACAATACACATGGGATTGAACATCATTTAGTTACATATGTGTCAGTTACAACAACTATGACCAATAATGCATTGCTTCTTGAACACACCTTGGAAAAACACCATCGTATATATCATGTACACGGGAAGGATAAAATGTCGCTGCCAAATACTGCTTCCACTTCCAATATGGATTGCCATAAAAAAATCACACATCCTACTAAAAAGCATGCACTTTCTTGTCGCAAAGTTAAAAAAATGATCCATGAAAAAAACAAATGTGAGGACAAATTCCCCATCATACATGGACTAAAAAAACATGTAGATGAACACCATACAAATCCCATTGACCCAACAATGCCTCTTTCCAAAAGAACACGATTAACATATCCTACGCTGGAACAGACACCTTCTTGTACATATATTGAACATAAGTAAGCAATAAAGAATACATCTACTATGCATGTCCATGTAACAAAGAATGCTTCACGAGAAACATATCTAAAGAAGCTACATGACACACCTAAGAACACATGTGCAATTTGCGAACAATTGCATTTCTCAGACAACATTAGATGCTTCATTGAAGACTTGCAAGAAGAATATTTGATCTTAACAACAACTAAAAAAAGATTCTCTAGTAAGAATATATGCCTTCCTTGCAAGAGAGCTATCGAAAATGGAAAATTGCCAAATTTTGCAACACTCGAACAAATAAGATGTAACATGCCATTACCAATGGTAAATACACTTTCATAACTTGAAGAGAGACTTGTATCACTCATAATTTCATTTGCACAAATTAGGCAATGGGGTTACAAGCAATCCTAGATGGGGTTGACATGATCAATTATCAATGTCCCTGTGCACATGGATGTTGTGCAAAAAGCCTTGCCATAATTCATGGATGAAACGATGACAATTGCAGTTGCATTAAAAAGACAATTGTAATACAAGAAGGCATACCAGACCGGAAAAGTACTTGTCAACATTGTCATGAGAGCACGAAAGAATTATGTTCCAGATCTCTGCATAAGGATGAAAACATCTCTATAAACAAGCAATGGAGTGTTGTTTTGGAACAATACGATCACAATTGCATAGACAATGAGAATTTTGATTGTGGAAGTGATATGGATACTGAATCAGATAATGAAATACCAACTGAAACATTAGTACATGGATTCATAGAATCACAACGCATTTACGATTTGCAAGACAAGATCATCGAAGTTGCACTTGCTGAAGGGCAATGCCCACTTGGAATTTTCAAGGACAAATTTGCAGAAGAAATGAACTTCCCAACGTTATTCTATGGTGATCCATGTGACTATGACATTGTAAAGAGATTTAGTTACCTGAATATAGTAAAATGGGGATTGCTACATGCTAGCAGTGATTTCTCATATCACACAACAAATTTGTTTTTCAAAACAATGCGAATAATAATTGACAAAGTACTCTCTTGCATCTGGATACGAATAAGAAAGGGACAACTAAGAGGAAGAACACTATTAGCAAGAGATGTCAAGTACAAACCAAACTTGGAAAAAATACTCAAATCTGATATTGGATACATAGACCTCAAAAACATCCACATTTTTCCTGATTACCTTCACCAAATACATAAAAACATATTTGCAATGATACGACAATTAGGGCCACCAACCTTTTTAGTCACATTCACAAGCGTAGAGCATCAATGGACTCCATTAGTCTCTACATTGATTGAGTTGTATACGAACATGCGAAAGCAAAAGCACACTAAAACATTGGAAGACATTGACATTGATTACCTCATAAGAAAGGATCCAGTCACATGTACTTGTTACTATAGACATAGAATAAATGCTCTAAAGCATTTGATATGTCATGACGAAACATTGTTTGGAAAAGTAGTTGACTACTACTTCGTAACAAAGTTCCAAAATAGAGGAAGCGAGCATGAACATGGACTATTATGGATAGAAGATGCCCCAATATATGGAAGGGACAACAACTCAGAAATTGAAAATTTCATGGACAAATACATAACATGCGACACATACCACTTGGATCCAGCTCTTGCTAAATTTCATAGGAATTACCATACAAGAAGTTGCAAGAAACAAAGGAATTCACATTGGAGATACAACTTCCCTATGCCACCAATGAAAACAACAATAGTGCTCGAACCAATAAGCTCACTAGATAAAGATCTCGTCGACAAGTCAAGGTCCATGTTCACATCTTTAGAGCAAAAAAACTATGACAGTGAAATGACCTTTGAAGACTTCTTAGTGGAAATGGACCTAGTAGAAGATCAATACATCCAAATAATACAATGTAAATTGAAACAACTGATAATCTTCCTTAAACAAAAACCTTCACATATTTGGAACAACAGTTTTGCAAAGGACATGCCAAATTTATGGAATGAAAATACAGATGCACAGTACGTGCTCAATGCATATGCTGCAACATCGTATTGCAGTTCATACGTGACTAAAGTTGACAAATCTATGACAAATGCATTTCGAAGAATACACAAAGAACATGAAAGGAGTGAAATCGATGCTATTCAAATGATACACACACTTGGAAATACATTATTTAATCTTCAACAAATGTCTGCTCAACAAGCAGTTCACATAGCACTCTCTCTACCACTAAATTGCAGTTCAAGAGAGTGTATATTTATAAACACATCCCCAATAGATAAACAAACATTTATGTTGAAGCCACCCTTTCTATTAAAACAAGAACCTGATACTTCAAAAGATGTAATGTGCCTATCCATTATTGATTACTACATTGAGCGACCACATACTATTTACAACATCTGCCTTGCTGAATTTGTATCCAAGTACAAAAAAAATGGTAAACACATATCAAAAGGGAAAAAACCAAATGTAATACGGTTCATCAAATACAACAAACACATTGACAATGAAAATTATTGTAGAGAGAAGCTATTGCTATATGTGCCATTTGAGAAAAATGAGCATACATTAAAACATGACCTACCTACATGGCATGCTGCTTATAGTTTCCACGCGAACACAATACAAATCAATGAAGCTAAATTTACATACAACATCAATCCAACATGGGGTGACCTCGAAAATTCAATTGAACAATTGCATAATAACCCTATGGATATTGATGATACATTCACAGAACAAGAACCAACTAAAGTCCATTGTGATTAGTACAACTTGCAACAAGACTTGAAATGCCCTCGAGAATCAAATTTGAAAAAAATAATTAACCTTGGGTTTCAAGTCATAGACCACCCATTTTTCCTCGACAATGAAGAATATTATAGACTTAGAAGATTGTTAAATAAAGAACAACAAGAAATTGTCAGAGACATTGCTCTAAAGAAATCAATGGACATCCAAGAGCCATTATACTTGTTCCTCACAGGTGGGGTAGGTACAGGAAAAACATTTACAACAAAGATGCTATTCCAAATGCTCATACGAATATATGATGCACAGAATACAATTGACCCTTTGAAACCAAAGGGATTGATACTTGCATACACAGGCAAAGCTGCTTATAATGCAGGTGGAACAACAATCCACTCTGCATTTCTAATGCCATTCAACAAGTCTCATTTCCTTCCACTTAGCAAAGAAATGCTAAACAAGTTGTCTAAGCTTTATCAAGAACTACAACTTGTCTTCATTGATGAAGCTTCTCTAATCAGAAGTCGATTCCTATTCAACATTGACAATAAACTAAGAAACATTAAACACATACATACAAAGTACTTTGGAAACATAGATATGATCTTTTGTGGTGATCTCTATCAAGCACAACCCATACAAGATTCCCTCATATTTGAACAACCTACCATGAACATGCAAACAATAACATATTACTTTTGGAAAGATAATGTGAAGTGCTATGAACTACATACTACAATGCGCCAAGCAAATGAGAAATTTATTGCAATTTTGAATAGGATGCGAACAAATAGCTAAACAAGCAATGATTTGACATACATCAATATGAATTGCATGCGACTTGCTCCAAATGATCCAACATTTCCTTACTTATTCTACAAAAACAAGGATGTCGCACTACATAACAAACATATGCTATCATTAATGCCTGACAACAAGCTCTTAATCAATGCAATTGATGAGGAGGAAGAAAACCGTGGAAATGTACCATACCATCAACATACAACAACTTTTCCTTCCCAACCTATCATAAAATTAAACATGCTTGGTGAAATATATGCATGTAACTACGATTCACAAGATGGCCTATTCAATGGTGTAGATGGCATAGTGAAAGCCTACACAAAAAAAGGCAAATTTGATGTCTTGTGGATCAAGTTATATGATCCAGACATTGGACATTGCCAAGCTAACAAGCTCACATACTTATATACCATGGACATTTCGAAAGAGTGGATACCCATATTGCGCATAGAAAAACCACTATCAATAACAAAAAATCCAACCCATTTGAAGATCTGAAAACAATTCCCTATCAAACTTGCATGTGCACATACAATACATAGGTCACAGGGTTTAACACTTGACAGTGTTGCATTTGACCATGCTGGGATATGAATCCATGGATCAGTATATACAACTTTATCTCATGTAAGAAACATAGAGTCTTTGTATTTTCTAAATGCTCTAAAAATGGATAACTTCAAGGTGAAACAAAAAAATGATACTGAGATGCAGCACCTCCGAAGCATTGCAAACTGGAACTTGGCATATGATTTAGAGTCCATAAAGTCAAGCACATACATCTCAATTCTTACGCTAAACACACGTATCTTGCATGCACATATGCATGACATACTCAATGACCATGACACAATGCAATCTGATATTTTATGCTTGCAAGAAACATACATGAAATTACCTATGAAAAATCAACAATTTCCAAGCTTCAATTGCATATCAAGTTGCACTAAACATGGAGTCATGACACTAGTAAAAAACCATCTCCTAATACTGGAACATATGCACTATGAAGACCAATCTGTAGAGGTCCTTATAGCTAAAGTAGCATTCCATGGATCCCATCTTGCAATAATCAACATTTATGTTGCACCGCATGCAACTTTGTCCAACATATTCAATACCATCACAAAAGCATAATGTCATTTTCACCAAAATGAAATCCTAGTCATTCTAGGAGACTTCAACATTGACACGTCACAGTGTAATGAGAAGACAAAAAAATTGGAAAACTACATGTGCAATTACAATGACCATATGCTCCTAGGAAAAACAAACCATGCACAAAAAACACTCATTGATCATATTTGGTCAAATGCAAAGATTGAAAACTCCAGAATATATACATTGAATACATATTGGACCGATCATGATACAATTTGTCTCCTACTTGAAGTCTAAAATACACATAAATCATAATGCATATTTTGAGCTAAAGCATATATCCATATCTTTGTTACACATTTACAAACGCCTTTCCTTTGTATCGCATAAAAAAAATCATGTCACAACTGACAAAAGGTTGGTATAGTATCGATGTTAGATGTTTGTAATATAAAAAAACAATACATTAGCAACTTTCAATGCATTTGCATCTTCCTAAAATCTATTTGCATAACTATTCACTTTCCTTAATTGTTTTGTTCAATGTATAGTACATCAAACCAATTATCCGTGCTTAAAAAGATAATAAGGACAATTACAAACATGGATGAAAAAAAAGGTACATATTTCCAACCTTCTCTGTATTTTATTAATTTGCATTCAAAATGTCATTTGTTATTGTTCCATATTTCATATTCTTATATTCTATATTGCATTTTATACATCACCTTTACATCAAAAGAAATAGAACAAGTGATGAAGAAGAAGAAGTTACAAGTGACATCGGAGAAGAAATCCAAGAACAATATTCAAAGAGAAGGTATGATCATAACAATAACACATCCAATATCTTCTTCTTAGTAAGTTATATACATATGTAGATTCACAATTCATATGCAAACCAGATTGTCTTATGGATGTC
>SNQJ01S0192318.1:5960-17882 GCA_010110895.2 Picea sitchensis
CTTGGCCGTGACCTTAAAATTTATTATTATTATTATTACACACACACACACACACCATGTATCCCTTGATGTACTTGTTTGGAGGGGGCATCGTGTTTCTAGAAATTCCCATTTCTAAAACTAATACATGTTTCAATGTTTCATTCAACTTAGGTGGAAATATGAACACATAACCCATACACATACAATTCCAATCCTCTAGATAAAGAAGCAGAGAGTATGTTGAGGTCTCCAAATATATGGTACTCAAAATGGTGATAGTCTAGTGAAGATCAAGAGAAATGTTCTACCTTTGGAATGAGAGCAATGGGAATCATACTTTGGATAATAAATGAAAGGAACAACACATACCCAAGTGGTTGTTCTATACAACCCTTGAAAATTTCCACTGGTTACTCAAGTGAACACATACCCAAGTGAAATCCTACAATGAGTTCAACCTTTATTTTTATTTCTCATAATCCACTTTGAATGTGGTGAATATGAAATTCTCCATGGTATCCAACTAAGTAACTAAAGTAACAAATTAAATATAAGGCTCCAAAATAATGTTGAATAACACAAAACCTTTGAAGATGATTCAATGTTCATGTTGACAATGTCTCATTCTATGGTTGTAATCCTTTGTTGGCACAAAATGTATCGTATAATTAAAATTGATTAAACACATATTGTATATAATTCTCAAAAGAGAACATATCCATCAAAATTTCAAAACATCTTCAAGTCATCATAACCCTTCAAGGTTCATAAGTGATTACATGAAATCCAGTTTGGATGTTACTCCATGTTGGTCCCTTTCACTAGTAGTTGCTTCTGGAAAGTTCTAACAAAGATGTTATAGGAACAATGAACATGTTCATTAAAACCTTGTTGCATTAAGATGATAACAATGATGACAAATATGATGATGGATAATTTCATCTCATTCACATTTAGGTTATAATTTTTTTGTTTGATTATCGTATTCTTTGTGTGAGTCATATTTGAGTCTTGAAACCCTCCCATATCGTCAACACATGCATCTACTATAACCATGTCAAATTTCAGTGCATACAATCACAAACTCAAAAAATTTCAATGTTGGCCCCATTCACAGGTCACTCTGCGTGGGGTCAAATTAAAGAATAATTTCCACTAATTGGTAATTAATGGACAACCTTGAAAATTTTTAGACGAAACAAAATTAAAATTGGAGATGATGGTATAAAATTGAATGAGCTTCTCTTGGTTTTAGACCTTTTGAATGGTAGATGAGCTCTTAAAGCATCCTTTAGGCCCTTGAATATTATTTGTTTTATCCATATACCATGTACAAAACCTTAAGAGTCATATATAGTTTATAAAACCTTGAAATGGTGTCAATATGACACATAGGCCAAAGATTTCATTTATAGGACCTATGTGGTGGTTTTAGACCCTATGCATGGTTTTGGAGTCCTAAAAGCGTATTTTATTCCTTAAGACATTTATAGTTCCTCCTCATACCATGTCCATGACTTGGAGAAGCATAGTTTGAAAAAATTCAATGTTGGCCCCTTTCATTGGTTATTGTTTTGGAAAGTTCCGACAAACATGATATAGGAACGATGAACATGCTCATTGAAACCTCGTCTTAATACGGTGATAACGATGATGCCAAATATGATGATGGATAATTTCATCTCCTTCATAGTTAGGTTATAATTATGTCATTTGATTATTGAATTCTTTTGTGAGTCGTATTTGAGTCTCGAAACCCTTACATACCGTCAACACATGCATATACTATAACCATGTCAAATTTTAGTGCATACAAGCACAAACTGAAAAAATTTCAATGTTGGCCCCATTCACAGGTCACTCAATGCGAGGTCAAATTAAATCATAATTTCCACTAATTTGTAAAGGGACAACCTTGAAAATTTTAAGAAGAATGAAAGTTAAAATTGGAGATGATGGTATAAACTTGAATGAGCTTCTCTTGGTTTCAATAATAATATATTCTATACTGAACAAGTCCAACCACGTAAATATGGAAGCTCATATGCCTCCCCCGCTCACATCACTCTCAATTCCCCAATACCTAATTTATCTACTATAAAATATTTGAAAGAAACATAGTAAGAATAAATCATAGAAACTAAGAAAACAAAAATTGAAGGTAAAATTTAGAGAACAAATCAACTGAAAACATTGCTTGTAGTAAATGGAAGGATGAGCATCCTTGCAGTAATATATGATTCTGGTAATTATTAGGTAGGTTATAATTGCCTATATCTCCTAAATGATAGAATCTAGTACATCCATCATTGATTGGTATTTTGTGATATAGCCCAAATTTAATTTCTCTCCATTGTATTATATATATTTACATTTCAAAGAAGAAAACAATTATAGTCATTCAAAGGTTTTTGAGACACAAACTATGCCTTATATTACACAAAACTAGAGAGAATATTAAATTTAATGTCCATTAGAACGTGTTCAATTCCATTTGGGTTGTTACCTAAAGTAGACAATTAGTTTGTTTACAACATTTTAGCATTGATTGTAATGAAGTTAAAATTCATTCATCTTCCCTTTCAAAATCACCTAGGCACTTTGATGGACATGTAAATGGTCTCATTGAAGAATTGTCAATACCAAGAAGTGATGAAGAACTATATGAAGTGTCTCATGTTGATTCTGAGGATGAATGCAATGACTCGAGCATTAAGCATGAAGATGAACTAGAAGGCTTTGTTGATGAGGAATATTGGAGGTCTAATTAAGGATATGAAGATTTGGCTCCTTTTGATGAACACGATGATGACTATTGGTCAAATAATTTATATGGTGAACAAACTCTAGGAATTTTGGATGAAAATTAGGGTTGAATACAAAATTCAATAGTTTTACCTCTTGACAAAGCGAAGAAAATTGTTTTTAGCTATGATGCTTGTTCCTTTGATAAATTGTTTATGAATGAGACATGATTACAATTTCAATGATTCTTGAAGAGGAGTCTCTCTTTGGTATCTACCATAAAATCAATATCGCTTATTTCAAAACATCGCAGTTCCAACAATTGATCCCAAAGTAGGAATAAATTTTCTTTATATATAGGAAACTCACCACATCTCAATCAATTTTCCTCTATCCACTCCATATTCCATTATCTTCTTGGGTATATGAATTTTTACCATTTTTTTTAGTTAAACGAATGATGTATGTGATCACTCTTTTGATTGTGGGGTTTAGTGAAGTCACATAAGAAGAAAACATGATTAAATAAGAAATGGATGGATGAGGTGGGTCTACTATTGTCTTTTTGGTGTATTTGTGTGGGAAATATCTATAGTACATCAAATTAAATGAGTGAATGAAGAATCTAGGAAAGGAAGGGCCAATCCAACTAGTAACCCATTTTCAAAATAATATTTGACTTCATGAGGTGTAGACTTTGTTACAATATTCATTATTCATGTTAAAGTTATTCAAGGCTAGTTAGTGAACACTATGAGGCAGTATATGGTTGAGCCAAGGTAAATTCATTTGGTCACTGCATCACATGTGCTTTGTTACTTGAAGGGAATAATACATCATGGTCTAAGGTATATGGCAGATGGTTAGGTACAAGTGCCAAAAATGTAGAAAGAAGTTTTCAATAAGTGTCTGAAAATATATTATTCTAACCACTACATTAATTATTCTAACCACCACATTTTATTCTTTCTTCGATCATTAAATCACCATACAAACCAAAACTTTCTTTTGTGTGAATTATCATGATATGCTAGCATGATACTGAAATCATGTGTTGTATTAGCACTGACACAAGCCTCAATGTTGATGTACATTGCGAGATGCCTTCACTCACACTTCACCATGAACATCATAATATTTGTTCTCTTATCAATTCCTTACCATCATTGGGCGTGCCTCATGCCTTCACTCACATCGAACCAACATTGTCTCCCTTAGCTTATTACCGTCGCTAATTTGACACTAATTGTTGTTTCATATTTCCTCTTGGCTTCCTTAGTTCTTAGGTAGGGTTCCCCATTTTTTCCTCTCCTCTTCCCCTTGGTCTTTGGTCACTGACTTGTCTTTATTAAATAATTCAAGGCACTTGTTTGGGGCACTCTCTTACTCTATGGGACCAATTTGTGACTCCCTTCATATTTGTGTTGTAATTTTGTCATTTGATTGTTGAATTCTTTGTGTGAGTTGTATTTGAGTCTCGAAACCCTCCCATACTGTTAATGCATGCATCTATTATAACCATGTCAAATTTTAGTCCATACAAGTAAAAAATGATAAAATTTCAACGTTGGCCCCATTCACATGTCACTTTGCGTGGGGTAAAATAAAAGAATAATTTCCACTAATTGGTAATTAATGGACAACCTTGAAAATTGTTAGACGAACAAAAGTCAAAATTTGAGATGATGGTATAAACCTGAATGAGATTCTCTTGGTTTTATACCTTTTTCATGGTAGATGAGCTCTTAAATAATCATTTAGGCCCTTGAATACTATTTTTTTTTATCCATATACCATGTACAAAAAGCTTAAGAGTCATCTATAGTTCATAAAACCTTGTAATGGTGCCAATATGACACATAGGCCAAAGATTTCATTTATAGGACCTATGTGGTGGTTTTAGACTCTATGCATGGTTTGGGAGTCCTAAAAGTGTATTATATGCCTTAATACATTTATAGTTCGTCCTCATACCATTTCCATGACTTGGAGAAGCATAGTTTGAAAAAATTAAATGTTGGCCCCTTTCACTANGTGGTGGTTTTAGACTCTATGCATGGTTTGGGAGTCCTAAAAGTGTATTATATGCCTTAATACATTTATAGTTCGTCCTCATACCATTTCCATGACTTGGAGAAGCATAGTTTGAAAAAATTAAATGTTGGCCCCTTTCACTAATTGTTGTTTCTGGAAAGTTTTGACGAATATGCTATAAGAACAATGAACATGTTCATTGAAATGGCCTCATAGTAATACGATGATAACGATGATGGATAATTTCATCTCCTTCATAGTTAGGTTGTAATTTTTTCGTTTGATTATCAAATTCTTTGTGTGAGTCATATTTGAGTCTCAAAACCCTCCCATACCATCGACGCATGCATTTACTATAACCATGTCAAAGTTCAATGCATACAAACACAAATTGAAAAAATTTCAACGTTGGCCCCATTCATAGTTCACTCTGCGCGGGGTCAAATTAAATAATAATTTCCACTAATTTCTAATTAATGGACAACCTTGAAAATTGTAAGATGAATGGAAGTTTAAATTGGAGATGATGGTATAACCCTGGATGAGCTTCTCTTGGTTTCATGAATAATATATTCTCTATTGAACAAGGCCAACAACATGAAGGTGGAAGCTCATATGGCCCCTCCCCCCCCTCACATCACTCTCAATTCCCCAATACCCAATTTATCTACTATAAAATATTTGAAAGCAACATAGTAAGAATCAATCATAGAAACTAAGAAAAAAAATACGGTAAATGAAAGAGAAAAAATCAACTAAAAAAATATAAATGCATACCTTGTACATTTCAACATTTCGATATCATTAATCTTCTTCTTCATCCAACTCAACATCTATATCATCCAATTCAGAAATGATGTTGAAATGATTGGCCATATCAACATCATCATCAATGTTGTCATTTTCATTCATATCATCGTCTATATCATCATCAAGAACATTGTATCGTACATTGGGTTTTACTTCTTCAAGTTCTTCATCTAACACATCGTCGATACCATATTCATCTAGAAAATTGTCTAGAAAATCTCCTTGAACTTCTACGACATCATCATTTGACACATGAACTAATCATTTCTCTACATCATATTCTTCTTCAATAACATATTCTTCTGCTACATTATACTTTGCTATCATTTCTCTTGGATCATATCTAACAACATATGACCAATCCCCTCTACCTAGAACCTTTGAGTAATATACATGTTTGCATTAGCTTGGAAGAACACATGGCTATGATCCTAGCTCAACATTCCTTGTATTAACCATGGTAAATCCGTTAACGTGTTGATTAATAGTTCTATCATGATCACATTCATTCATTCGTAGCTTGCACCATTTGACGTCGAACAAAACTAATTTGAAGGATTTAAAGTCACACTCAAGTATATCATCCAAAAACCCATAGTATCGATTTTCAGAGACTTTTGGATGTCTTTCACTTCTAGAGGAAACATTAGTAACCTGTAATACTGCAATTATCCCACTATCATAAGTTTTCATCTTTTCATCCAACTTTTTGATGCGAAATTTGCAGCCATTGCACCACATAGCCTTGTGATGTTTCAACTGAAATATGCCAAACACGTAAAAAATGCATTGTCAATTGATAAACATATTTATACTTGGAAATTATGCAAATTATAAAAAAAAAAACACGCCATATACATCAATATAATATTAAAAAAAACTAAATAGTATGGGTGAATATGCTTGCATGTGTATCTTTTAAACCATATGCTAAATCGATTTCCCTCTGTGTAAGATTGGTATCTCCTTTACTTTCAACTTCTTTGACCAATGTAGCCACACCATACCATGATAACCTACCAATATTAGATTGTATATATCATTCAATCCATACCTTCATCCAATCAATATTGTTTGCAATGTATAAATGTATTGCATCCCACTGTCGACTAGTTGTATTAAAATAAAACAAATCACATATAATCAGTTACAATGGTATACCTTCATAATAATGGATTATGCAGGAAGACTAAAATTTTAATAAGTACGATATACATAAAAAAATAAAATTCAAATGTATTATAAATCCCCACTATCTACTTACATGTCACTTTCCTCATTCTTCCTTTCCCCAATAGGTGCTCCCCTTGAAATTTGTTGATGGAGTTGACATCCCAAATACGATCCACATTAATACTTACAACTATTTTACGAATATATTGAGTAATATAAACCATGGTTTGATATACCATATATCCCTCTACCATAGAACCCTCAGGATGTGCTCTTTGTCTAACCAAAGCCTTCAATGATTTCAAGTGCTTCTAAACCATCCACATTGAACTTGTGTGTATAGGTCCACACTTTTCAATCTCCTCAAATTAGTGTATGAGGTAGTGTTCTTGTGCATTGAAAAATGTGGGAGGTAGATACTTTTTGATTTCACACATTAGAAGAGGAAATTGTCTCCTCCAATACTTTATATCTTCTTTATAGATTTCTTTAGATGACAACCATCTACAAATGATGCAAGAAAATCATAGGTTTCAACAAAAATATATATAGTAATACATTACAAGTAAAACACATGCAATAAAATATAAGTTGTACAACGAATTGAACAAATTACACTTTGCATATAAATCACCACTTACCTCATGTATTTTCCAATATCATATATAACTTGTTTGACATTGTTGTCAATGTTAAGCCCTAAATAGTGGTTCATTACCCCTCAATTGGGTCATATTACATTAGTAATTTTATTTTATTTATGTCAGATTTAGTCCATTAGTTGTAATTGTACCTCCTAGTCTCCTATATATACCAATGAGACATTTTCATTTGGAATCATCTTGTATTTGGACATTTATTTGGGGTATTGATGTCGACGCCCGCAACCCTCAACCCGCAGGTCGGAAGGTCCACATCAACACAGGATCTTTCCTTTACCACTGGCCCGAAGAACTCTAAAAAAACTCTTCTATTTCCCTATCGGGAAATCTGCACCCACAACAATGCTCACGAGATCCCCTCTTTGCACTTAGGAGATCAGACTTCGCACTTTTGCGAATCCATTGGTCAATCACCTTGGTTCCAATCTCCGAAACCCGATTTCAGTCAATAATGACCCTTCCCTTTTCTCTTTGGACTTTTCCCTATCGCGATTTCAACGGTCGCGGTGTCCAACAACTTGTTCCCACGATTCCCGAAACCTGATTTTCTGAAATTCCGATGCGCTCATGGTGTTGACCTTTCAACGCCCCTTTTCCCCATCGGGACTTCGGACTTCAAAATATCGTGAATCCTAATGCGAAGGGTTTATAAATTTACTCCACGAAACTCCGAAACCGTCAACTGAATTTACTTCTTGTCGAGAGTGTGCCACCTGTCCATTCGCTGACTCCTCTATGGCCCACAGAATCCCTTTAGCTTTCGGGACTTCGCGGTTCAGGATATCGTGATTCCTGTTGCAAGGTTTACGGGACTTCCACCCACAAAAACCCGATACAAGTATCCACGTGTAAATCCAGCGACCCTTTGTGGCTCGGATCTACGGTCCTACTCCTCCTGAGCTTAGAACCTTTCGATGCTTTCATCGTAACTCCCCTGTTCCTCCATGAGATCTGAAGGCTCATGGGNTTCATGGATTCTCCACTGAGAATTCTGACCGTCTGTCTCTTCCTCTGAGAGATCGTCCTCCTGCAGTCCCTCGTCATTATGCCTTCCTTCAAACTTTCAATGTGTTTGGCCTCTTTTCCTTCCTTCAACAACTTTGAAGGCTTCCAATTCTTCTGAGCTTTCCACGACTCTGCGTCTTTTAGAAAAATCTTGCGTGCACTCCTTGCGGAGACCCTCAAACACTTTTAAGTGCTTGATTTCTTCGACTCCGCGCACACCTGTAGCAGCAGTCTCTAAATCCTTCGCTCAGGTTCGCAACCCTGAGACTTCACTCGGCCTGCGCACTCTTTGCATGGCTCCTGTGCCTGATTGCACTTCTGTGGAAATGAGAACAAAAGCTATCTCTCTTGATCTTTCAGAGACAAACCTCTGAACCTTTTGTCAACGCACTCCTTGCAGAAAATTCAACTGCACTCCTTGCAGGAACTCTTGGTCATATAGAGAAACAATTGAAACTCATTCCATTACCCTTTTCTCTCAGATTTAAAACATTCAACAAGAAATCATTTATACATAGCATAAAAGCAATTGCATGACAGAAAGAGTAAAACATTCATGAGAATAACATTCAAAGATGCATACACAGAGAATATATGAACACCATGAGCCTGAATCACAACTTTCTTTGTATTAATTCAGAACTTCTATACATGGAGTCTACTACATAGCTCTCTGCTTCTCCTCTATGCTCTTCTTCATGCTTCCTATGTTACAATACATAATGAGGGTGTCTATATCCCGTTTCCCTCTTGCGCTCTAAAACTGTCTAATCTACACATTCAATTCTACCTACTTGAATTAACTACCATAATTTCCTTCTATCTACTAAGGACGAGAGCAATTGCTCAAGGTCCGTTTACATTATACAAAGGCGCTCCTTCTTAATGGATTCATTAATACTTTAAGACAATTTCAAAATTCATGTTAGGCGCTCTTCCTGCTGTCCGTTGTCTCCGCGCTGGCTCTCTTAAGATGCTCCTGCATCATACTCTCTGGCTTGAAAATTTTCATGGGCTCCTGTCCATGAACGCGTGCATGGTCTGTCCATGCCTCTGGATCTCTGCTTCGTTCTCCCAGCTGGCATATTCAACTGGATGGCCCTTCCACTTGACCAAATACTCAAAGTATTGCTTCCGCCTGGTCTTCTTCCTCACTCTTTTTTCCAGTATGCACTCCATCTACGGCTTATCTACAACTGGCATTTTCTTTGTCCACTGAATCACTGGTTTCTCATCTCTTGTCCCTGCTTCCTCAACTTTATATGGGTAAAAATCTGAGATATTGAATATCTGAGAAATTTCGATCCCATCGGGTAATTCAATATCGTAAGCATTCATCCCATACTTCTTTAAGACCTTACATGGTCTGATTTTCTTCATCTTCAACTTATTATATGTTCCTCTCGGGAATCTTTCCTTTCTCAAATGTGCCAGAACCAAATCACCAACCTCAAACTGAAGTTGTCTCCTATGTTGATCTTCTCTGCGCTTATATTCTTAGCTCGAATTCTACAGTCGCTCCTTCACCTAGCTGTGAAGTTCCTTCATCGCCTCTGCGAATTCTTCTGCACTAGCGCTCCTAGTTGCAATCTATTCTGAATCCCTCAATTCATAAATTCCTCTCGGATGCATGCCATAGACAACCTGAAATGGACTCTGCCCTATGCTCCTATTAACTGAGTCATTATAAGAAAACTCTACCTGTGGTAATATGTTGTCCCACTGGCTATGGTGTTCTGTCACCAGGCTCCTCATCAAGTCTCCCAGACTTCTGTTCACTACTTCTGTCTGTCCATCCATTTGAGGATGATAAGCCGAACTAAAAGAAAGGTTAGTTCCCAACTTCTTCCATAGGGTCCTCCAGAAGTGTCCTATGAACTTGGTGTCTCGGTCCGAAACTATACTCCTTGGTAAACCGTGAAGTCAAATGACTTCTTTGAAAAACAGATTCGCAATGTGAGTTGCGTCACTGGTTTTCTGACATGGAATGAAGTGTGCCATCTTGGAAAATCTATCCACCACCACAAAGATTGAGTCAAATCCTTGTTGTGTTCTTGGCAAACCCAATATGAAATCCATGCTAATTGCATCCCACGGCCTCTCAGGTATTGGCAATGGTTGATAAAACCCTGCATTCTGTTTCCTTCCCTTCGAATGCTGGCAAAATCTGCATCTGTCCACGAATCTCTTGACATTTGCTCGCATTCCTGGCCAAAAATATGACTCATTCAACTTTGCGAACGTTTTGTCATGACCAAAGTGCCCTGTTAATCCTCCACTGTGTTTCTCCTTCAGCAAATTCTCTCTCATGGAGCATTTTGGAATACACAGTTGATTACCCTTAAACAGTAATCCTTCCTGGATCATGTATTTTGTACATTGGCTTCTATCCCTGAGAATTGGATTCTCAATTTCTTTGTACACCTCCTTAAAATCCTGATCATCTGCGTACATATTCCTGAGATCATCAAAACCCAACATTTTGACTATGAACTCCTGCAATAGAAAACACTTCCTGCTCAAAGCATCAACAACTTTGTTAGCAGTACCGGAAATATGTTTAATCACAAAAGTGAAATTCTGCATATATTCAACCCATTTAACATGTCTCTGATTCAACTTCTCCTGTTGAGTCACAAACTGCAGTGCATGATTATCACTGTATAAGACAAACTCTTTCGGGATCAAGTAATGACTCCATTTTTTCAATGCCTGTATAATAGCATAAAACTCCTTATCATAAGTGGAGTATTTCACTTTTGCTTTATTCACCTTCTCGCTGAAGTATGCTATTGGCATGTCTTCTTGACTCAAGACTGCCCCGATTGTGAATCCACTTACATCGCATTTCACCTGAAATGTGTTTTGGAAATCCGACAACACCAAAATTGGTTGTTCCGTGATCTTCCTCTTCAACAAATTAAAACTCTTCTCTGCTTCTTCAGTCCAGTGAAAAGACTTGTGTCTTTTCTTCATTGTATCCATCATCGTTGCGCTAATTCCACTGAAATTCTTGTTGAACTTTCGGTAGAAACTAGCCAATCCGTGAAAACTTCTCACCTCAAAGGTGTTCTTCGATGATGGCCAATTCTTGATTACCTCCACCTTATCTGGATCCATCCTCAACTCATCTACAGAAATAACAAATCCAAAGTAAATGAGCTCTGTCTTCATGAATGAGGATTTCTTCATGTTTATCAACAACTTCTCCTATTGTAACCTCTGCATCACTGTAGCCAAATGTTTCAGATGCTCTGCCACTGTTTTACTGTAAACCAGTATGTCATCCAAATATACGATAACAAATTTTCCGATGAACTCCCTTAGGACTTCGTTCATCAACCTCATGAAGGTACTCAACGCATTTGTTAAGCCAAATGGCATAACAAGCCATTCATACAACCCTTCGTTGGTTTTGAATGTTGTCTTCCATTCATCACCTTCTCTCATGCGGATTTGATGATAACTGCTTTTCAAATCAATCTTTGAAAAATACTTTGCTCCACTCAAG
>SNQJ01S0192319.1:0-17882 GCA_010110895.2 Picea sitchensis
ATGATCTTGATTGTTGATAGGTTTTGTGAAACATTCTGAGAAGACCTCCTGAATGGGAGCTAGTGTTTTCTTTCCTACAACAACTAAGCCCTTTTTAAGTTTATTTATTTTCAATGCGTGAGTGTTTACTTGATGATCTTGATTGCTGATGGGTTATTTGAAACATTCCGAGAAGGCCTCCTGAAGGGGAGCTAGTGTTTTCATGCCTACAACAACTAAGTCTTATTAAGTGGAATGCAAGAGTTAGGATTTGATTCAATTTCCTAGATTAGAAGTTAGGTGCCTAATCCTGCATATATAGTGCATGTGCTTCATAAGCCTACGAACCTCGGATTGACAAATTAAATCGTTGGGCAATTACTACGACGGAATTAAACGACAATATTTTCGCTCAACAGTCTCCTATCTGAACATTGAGGTGTATCTCCTTATTTTTCCTTCTCTTTCATGACACTTGGTTCACAACCCTATTCAACATAGGGTCCACTCTTCCTATCTCATACTTATTTATGAGTTTTTGTAATTCTTGTACAACCTTCTCATCTTTAAATAAATCAATAAGTGAATACAAGAATCCTACAATCTTACTTACCTCTTTTCCTTCTCCAGGTGAAGAAGACTGATTGAATTCCACAGGAATTCCACATTCTTTAACATCTGGTTGTGCCTTTAACGAAGATCCCCATTCTCCTCCAAATTCTCTTCAAGCCTCCTCAAATATCTTCTTCTCTCTTCTTGGATCGAACAACTGTGTCTTCTTTGTAGCTCTTTTGACCCCTGATCCTTTTGTATTATTCTCTAGAGTAACTCTACCTTCTTCCATAGCAACTCCTCCTCTCATGATAACAACGACTCTGGGGTCCTCTCTGCGAGGTTCAACTGATATCAGTTGAACTTGTGGGTTCCCACCTTGTCTTTCTTGAAGTTTATCCAACAATGTTGGACAAACCTCAATAACATGTTCAAATGAGTTGCAGTAATTGCAAGTGGTACATGGATTCTGACAATCTCTTGTCAAGTGACCCAGCTGCGCACAATTATAACAAATGATTTTTCCTCGACCTCATCCCATACCTCCTCCTCTTCCTATTCCTCAGAATCCACCGTGAGGGTTGAAGTTTCCACTTCCTGGGGAATTATACTACACAGTGTTTCCTTCTTGTTGTACTTCACCTTGAGTTTTGTATATATCCCTTGACCTTTCATTCATAAGGCCATAATCTCTCCAATTCCTATCATCGTGCCCCAACGAATTATAGAACTTGCAATACATATTTGTGGGTTTTTGGACATATTTTTACAAATAGTAACATTCACCAGGGCGATGTCAGTTCCTACATACCTCACACCAGGGTAGAGTGACCTTCTTTAACAGGTTCGGATCTATAGAGACCAACCACTTATTAAATAGGGGACAATGCTCCTTATCTTCACCCTCTAATTTCTATCTGATACACCAAATGTCTTCTCTCTTATATTTTCCCTTCTCTTTCTTCATATCTTCAACCTGCAATGATAAGCTAGTTAGCTGACTCAAAATTTGACTCATACCTGCATTGGATTCTCCCACGAGGGTTGATTCTAATTTCATGGCGATCTCCAGTGCCTCGGCCTGTGAAGTAATATTTTGTTGCATCAAAGGAACTTTGATGTATGGCAAGAGGGAAGCAATGAACCACTCCTTGTTATGTTCGTCTAGAATCAAACTCAACCGGCATTTCAAGGTCTTAAACTTCTTATCAAACTCCCACACAGGTTCAACTACTTTCTACTTGATTTATTTTAGCTTTGTGATGCACTGCGACTCCAACTTGGGTTTCTTGAATTCGACATTCAACGCATTCTTAATGGTATTCAATTGTTTAAGTGCATCTCCTTGGGAAAATTTCATGTACTAGCTCAGTGCGTGGTCTCTCAAGGTGGTGTTGAACTGGGTTCTCCTAACAACTTCATCATGACATTATTTATACTCCATACAACTTCGCACAAAAACCAATGTTGATTAGGATCTTCGGATCCATCTCCTTTAAAAATGGGTAACCTCATCTCGTCAACCATAGATATCCCTAGGCTTCTTGACTAAATAGGTATTGAACTACTTGTACTAGTTCTTTGAGTGCTCTGATAATTTATTTTACTCTAGTTTCTTAATGTCGCTAAAACAACAGGAGGAGCGATAGTACTTACTTCGATGGTAGGCACAGTTCTTGAAGTCTTTGATTCTTCTCGGTGAGGCTCTTCAATCTTTCCTTCCTCTACCCTAGCGGACTCTGAATACTCCTCGTTCAACAACTCCTCTTCTTCTCCACTGTAGAACCCTTTGTCCTGTGATAGTGGTTCATGATTCTCCTCAAACATATTCACAAGGGGAACCTCCCTAAGTGATCTCCCAGTATGCGTATGTCCAATCTCTGTGTTGTTGTCGCTGTTCAAATTCATCAACATTAGCTCCAAAAATCCAAAAAAAAAATTATATCTTAAGGATGTTCTTCTCATGCAATAGCATCGTGATCTTCAACTTCAAAAAGTGTAAAAATTTTCCTCTAGGTATCTTAAAGAAGTATCTCTCGGCCTAGCTATACGATTCCACTTTGTCAATGACAAACTCAGTAATATACCCTCCAATCGTGCTATCGAACAAGTGATATACTTCTCTTGACATGATGTTGTCAACTCTCTTTACCTTATTAACCAATGTCTCCGTCCAAACCACAGGTGGTCTTAGTCTGATCTCAAACTGGGTATCTTCTAATCTAGCTAGCCACTCGTATAGTTCCTGATGGATTCCCCCAAAGAAAATATCGTGTATATCAGTAAAGATATACCTTCCCAACCAATCCTCTGTACTAATATTAGGGTTTCTATTATGTGCTTCGACGAAGTATTTTTATTTCTCTTCTATCCATTTTTGCATCTCTATGTTTAATGGAAACCACTTTGACATTCCCTCAAGAATATCCTGGTCTTGACAATAGAACCATATGTAGGCACGGGGGTAGACCAAGGGTTCATCTCTAACAACGCACCAACAAGCCCTAACTACTAGCCCTTTTGACAACACCTACAAAGAAGATGCAATCTTACTAGAAGTACCAAGAGGGGGTTGCAGGACACAGATGTCTACAACCAGAAGGATCGCAAAGTGGATCTAGAACAATAACACACAACAATCTAGTTTCTCCTTAACTCCTTTAGCATACTGCGCATGCTATATCTCAGATCTGACACAATAACAGAAGCAAAAGAACACAACATCAATCACACATAAACCAAGATATACGTGGTTCACCCTCTCTCTAGGGCTACATCCATAGAACTATACTTTATAACATATTAAATGAATGAATATAGTTCTATCTGCACACTTAGCTGCATATCTCTCTTCTTCTCTCTCTTTATCTCCCCTCCCTGCACACCCAGCTGCAGGAATGATCTTCGCACACAGCTAAATATCTTACAACACAGGTTGCTCTCACAACACAATACTTCTCTCTCAAAAAAAATCACTCATCATCACATCATCGAACAACAACCCTTCCCCTCTCATCTAGGTCTTTATTTATACATTACATTGACTCTTGGACAACCTTAGGTCGAAACCTAGGTATCAAAACCCTAGATGCTAAAACCCTAGGTCCAGTTGACCTGCATTTTCAAGGCTTCACCAGCCTATCTTCCCTTCTTTTCCATGCAATGCTTCAAAGCACTTGTTGACATCTTCTTCTACTTTTTGATCTATCCACGATCCATCTTCCTTGATGATATGTCATTCTCGATCTCCTCATCCAATGGCTCTCTCTTATCATACTTTTCTCTGTCTTTTCTTATTATTTGACCACTTCGACCCAATCTCATTCATTGTGTCTTCCGTCCAGTTCATAATTTTCTTTCCTGCTTCCTTAGTCTCCGCTTCCTTCCTTAATACATATCCAAGGGCCAACATGGGCGAAAGAAATCAACTGTGAAAATTACATATTAAATCACACTCCCACAACGGCTCTTAAAAATATAACACCAGAAGAAGCTTGGACTAAAATTAAACCATATGTGAGTCACTTCTGTGTATTTGGAAGTATAGCATGGGATCACATTCCTGATGAGAAAAGGAAAGAATTGTAGCCTAAAAGTGAGAAGTGTGTATTTTTTGGTTATTCTAAAGATGTCAAAGGTTATAGACTTCTTCAACCACATTGTAATGAAATTATTATTATAAGAGATGTTAAATTTGATGAAAATATCTTGGCGTGCGAGCCTAATTCAAAAATTGTACCTTCTTCGGTGTACAAGCCATCTTCGACGTTTTTTCCTTCTTCTAGTCATATTCTGGTTTCTTCTTCTGATGATTATGGTGAGGATGAAAAAACACCTCCGCCTGCTCACCTTCCTCTAGATGAGTCCTTTGAACCTGAACTAGCACTAGTTCCATTGCTTCCTAGATGGGTTCATTCAACATGAGAAGCAGTTGGTGGTCTTGTCAGTGATCCTTCATATCAGCATCGAACACGTTCATACTTCTAGCGAGCCTATTCTCTTTTGAATCAAGTTTCAAAGACTCATGATCTAGAGAGATTTGCAGAAACTTTAGGTCATCCAGATTGGGATACAACAATGAATGAAGAGTATCATTCTTTAATGGACAACGGTACTTGGGATATTGTACCTGTTCCAAAAGGAAGAAAAATTGTCAGATGTAAATGGGTCTACAAAACTAAGTATGCATCAGATGGAAGTCTTCATAGACACAAGGCTCGGTTAGTTGCCAAAGTACTTTCCCAAGTTGAAGTAATTGACTATAACGAAACCTTTTCCCATGTAACCAAAATGAATTCCATCTTCCATGTTCTTGCCCTTGCTGCCTCACATAAATGGGAGGTCCATCAAATGGATGTTAAATCCACCTTATTGCATGGATATTTGCAAGAATAAATATACATGGAACAACCTCATGGCTATGTCTAGAATGACTCTGACCTTGTTTGTCGCCTTAAGATTGGTATGCCATAATGAACAACTTTCTTATTTACACTGGATTCTCTAGATTCCATTCTGATCCTAATGTCTATACCAAGCAAGTAGGAATCCATCTCATAATACTTGTCCTTTATGTTGATGACCTTATCCTTATTTGTAATGACTTAAAACTTTTAAACCATGTGAAAACCATCCTTGAGAAGAAATTTGAAATGACAAGGTTAGGCTTTTTGCACTATTTTCTTGGCCTCCAAGTTTTGCAAACCAATGACTAAATTTTTCTTTCCCAGTCTAAGTATGCTTCTGACCTTGTTCGTCACTTTAACATGGATGATTGTAAACCAATCCCTTCTCCCTTTCAGTCTAAAGTCAAGATATAATTCACTTGTACTTATTTTGAAGTTGATGTCACCTTGTACCGTCAGTTAGTTGGTAGCCTCTTAAACTTGACTCATACCCATCCTGAACTTTCCTTGTTTTTTGTTCTTGTTTCCTGATATATGAAAAAACCCCATGAAATCCATTGGAAAGAAGCCAAAAGGACACTTCAGTATGTCTGGGGTATAGTTCAATTCGGGATACATTAAATTTTAGGGGGGACTCCTTTATTGGTTGGTTTCACTGATTTAGATTGGTCGATGACCCTAATGATCAGAAGTCTACTGCAGTTTATGTTTTCACCCTTGATTTAGGACCTGTCACTTGGGCCTGTAAGAAACAACATGCTATTGCACTTTCTTCAGCAGTAGCAGAGTACTGAGCAACGATAAATGCAGGTTAGGAAGCCTTGTAGCTTCAACAATGCCTTTCAAATTTTGGTTTCCACAAGTAGTATCCGACCAGCCTTTTGTGCGACAATCAGAGTTCAATCAAGCTCGCCAAAGACCCAGTTCAACATAAGCGCAACAAGCACATCGAGCTATATGTGCACTTCATCAGAAAGCTCATTCATGATCAAGTTATTTAAGTGCTCATTTTGCCTACAGAAGATCAAGTTGCAGACATTTTCACAAAGTCTCTTACAGAAGAGAAGTTTTCCAAAATTTGAGCTATGTTAGGAGTTTAGGAAGTTATCATTAAGGGGGGATAGGCTATAATTCCTCCTTCCTTCTCCTATTGTGTCACTATTGTAAATCCTTAAATCCTATCCCAAGTTGTTCTTAAGGAGGAATGTTAGGATATTTAGACACTTAGGAGTTAGTTAATATCTACTTTGTCTAATGTGTCGTTAGGTAAAAGTGTGTTTCTTAGTGTGTTTATTTAGTATGCATTAGTATGCATTTGTAGTTAGGAAATCGGACGGTCATGATATGTTTCCGACATAGAGTGATCCAACAGTTCGTATTGTCCTCGATCTTAATGGCCATTTATCCATGGCTTAACACTCGATTGGTCCATGATATCTATTTAAAGATCATGGAGGTTCATTTTTCGATGATCGATTCTGAGAAACTCTCTTGTAAAATATCTTGGTAATCCTTTTCTTTTACATTAATAAACTGCTCCAAGTGGCCACGTTGGTTGGGGTCGTGGATGTTTCCCTGTAGAGGTTTTACCACATCAAAACATTGGTGTTTTGATATTTGATCTAGTTGTGTGAGTGGTTACTGAAGGTGTTTGTCCTCTGTTGGAATACCTTTGTTGTTGAAAATTATTTCCCAACTATTTTCATTGTTGGTGAGGGTTTCATCTCAACTTTCATTTTATACTTAACTTCCTCTTCATAATAGGAATATTCCTTTCTTCAATGGCTTGTGATTCCTTTTCACTTGGACTCAATGAATTAGATTCACTCCTCATTAATGTATCACTATTTCCTTCAACCCACTGGTCTTCATACTATCAAATATCATGCAAAAAGTGCCCACCTTCAACTATTGGATTGATATAAATTTGAGAGTTTTTTTGGTAAAGTGTAACTCCACAGTCTATCAACTCCATACATAAGCCTATTTCTAGAAAAAGTTGACTATCTCTCTGGACTACCTCAACTTGTGCATCTTCCCCAATGTTGTCTGTTTCACCTTGGTGAGTGATTTTGTTAAAAACCTCCACAAAACAAGTTCATTTATTTCTCACTAATTCACACAAATTTTTAGTTGATGAGGCACAAGGTTCATAACATTTGAAAACTAACAATATATGCAAAGAAAAATTCAATAATAAGAAATGAGATAGAACATAAAAGAAATCAAAACATATTTCTTTATTTATTCATGAGGAAATGACATTCATATAGCCTTTTGAAAATGGTCTACATTATTATAAAAAAATATTGAATTCTATCTACTTAACTACTTGTATGCATCTCAAGGTTAATTGTGTAAATTTACTGATAAAAAAATCAGTTAACTCTCTATGTGTGCACCCTCATGGGAGGTTCACCTTGGGAATTCATGCTCTTGGGGATGTGTGGTTTCTTGTGTGATATAAGTTCATGTCACTTTAGATTAAAATTATCCAAGACTTCCTCTTATTTTAGGAACATCATTACTTTGAAAATGTAGCAAAAAATAATAATGTGTTATTCCCCAAATACTTATGCACATGCTTGTGAGTCCATAAAAACTACATTTTAGTTTTGTCAAACATATAGTGACGATGAAAAAAAAAAACTATAATAGCAACATCATATCAATAGTTGAATTTTTAGAGTGAATGTCCTTTGGTAGAGGTTGAGGTGTTGATTGAGGAAAATTGCATGTGGTATGTTTTGCATAAGGGTCCATGTCAATATTGGTGAGGATGATGCACTTAGTAGATATAATGTGTGGAACTTCCTTCTTTACAATCATTGTGAGGATAAACAACACCAAAGTTCTATGAGTATTGTTTTCAACAAGCAAAGAGATCCCTCCATCAAGATTTATGTGTTCTATTGTATTCTTGCAACATAGTAATTGTAACCGATACATGTTAGCTTGGTAATACCTGAAGAAACTATAAATCCCTATCTCTTGAGCGCACCATATACAAAATATGTAGGAGAATGAGATTGATCCTTATTAATAGTACCACAATATATTGTGTGCATAGTTATTTGTTCCCCACACATGGATACTTGAAAAAATGGTCACCCATAATTAATTGTGTTTGTACTTTGATCTCTCAACTATTCTCAGCTATTTGATTTCTCACAACACCTATTTCTTTTTGTGTGTGCAAAAGAATCTAATCAAGATCCATTTCTTCATATTCAAGAACCATGTGAATATGAGAATCTTTAGTAATTTATTTATCCTTGAATTTTGAGTCTCCTATCATCAAACTGTTGGATAAATTTGGTTTCTAATCTCATAGTCAATAAGTTGTATGCTATAGATTTTTCCATGCAATCGAAATAGGTAATCCATCTCTTGATAACAATTGTATGTAGTAGAATACTTGTGGATTTTTATTTCTATTTTTTTAAGGGCATAAATGGTGCAATTTGATGATATAACTTTGTGTACTATGCTTCTACTATCATTGCCTTATGATTTCAATTTTTTTGGCAAGTAAAACAAATGGGATGAATGATTTATTATTCTCCTTTATATGAACAAAAATTGCACTAGGACTCTTATTTATTGATCATGGTGCTTGACATTGACTCTATATTCATGATGCTTCTCAAAAAATTAGTTAGAAATTATATACTTAGCTGCATTCTTAGATGACCAGTTTCTTCAGCAGTTTGGATAATCTCTTCCAAGTTGCTAATGGTGTTTGGAGGTCAAAGTATTGGCTCCACCCTAGATTATTTGCATGGATTTTTATGGAATTAGGTGGAAACTTTCCCTTTCCTACCTATGAATGTTTGTAATCTTGGATTGGTTGGATTCAATGTTCCTTTTCTCATTATATGAGACTTTTTCCTCTGCATGTAAGGACTGAATTATTTTGAATAACACAAATCTTGCATGGTATGTTTTCTTGGTATATGTGACCAGGATTGAAGGAATTTGGTCATGGGATTGCGCATTTGGATTCAATGTGTTAATGGAGGTCGATCCCACCATGTATTCAACACCAAACCCACTAAACCCAAGTGAAATGGACAAGGTAAGCTCTAAGAAAGGAAGAATCTTTCCATTATGTGATGTTTGCATGGTAATTAGGTTGATATGAGGCCAGGGTAAGACTATTTGTGAATTTACAACCTCCATTAACTGATTAATTCATTCTTTTCTATTTTGAGTAGGAACCCTTTTTCATAACCTCTCTATATCTCATTGTTTTTCAAAAAAATGCACAAAGGCCCAACTCTACTTGAAATCTTGCACTGCTTTGTTTATGATTATGAGCATTGAAATATACAACTCTAATACTTGATATTTTGACATGTGTATGAGAGGGAAAGTATGTGAGGCTCAAACCCAAAGATTTTTAAACACAAAGATTTGTTTCCATACTCTGTTGCAACATATATGTTGAGGTTGATTTCAACCTACGCATGAATGTATTAGTTATGTATTGAATGGTTATCCACCTTGTTAGCACTCTATAAATTTGTTTGGCTGATAAAACAAATGACATAGGTAACCTAAAAAACAACTTTAGAGTTGGGTACTAGTCTTCTCAGCTCAAAGAGGGCTCTCTCGTTTCACTTGGTGTTTCTTTGGCAATCAATGGCTAGATTTTGTTTGTTTTGGGGTTTTTTTATAAATTTGTTGGCAAGGAAGGGGAGGGACACTTAGGTCTATCGAGACAAACTCCTGAAAATGAATAGAAACACTGACTGGCTAGTAGAACTCTCTAGAGGATAAAGGATAAATGAGGTGATGAATCTGAGTTATAAATTGAAATTTGCAGTTTAAGAATAAAGGAGAAAACAAGTAACTGCATCAGAGCATTAATGAAATGAATTCTGAATTAGTTAGGAAGAACTTAACACAGTTTAAATTTCTTAAGCCAAGAGCATCACAAGATGAATTCTGGGCCTTTAAACTATCAAATTTAAAAACAAGACAGTGTAAATGGAATTAGAAACACATGTAATACATACAAATGGAGAAGAAAAAACTCAGACCACCACCATTAGAATATTTTCATGGAAACTTCAAGACTTTTGCATGTGTATTCAATTCAGATTCAAAAAATTACAAATTAAGTTCCGAACAGATAAAATTGTTTCCTTGCACTTATGCAAATATTAATACATTTGGAACCCCTAATACTTATACAATTTGATTTCCTTCGGTTTGAAACCGATTACAATAATTGAAATGAAATGTTTCAGCTTCTAAAATTGATTACAATAATTGCAAATGACTGTTTCGATATTGGGACCAATTACAATCACTTAAATGAAACGTTTCATCTTCTAAAACTGATTACAATAATTACAAATGACTTTTTCGGTATTGGGACTAATTACAATGATTAACAAGGAAAAGTTTGATGATCTGGCTTCTAGCTCCTCCGACGTTTCAGCTCCTTCATTTGCCACTTGTTTATGTTCTGGTATTCTTTCTGATCATCCATCTTCAATGACACCTAGACATCATTTGATGGACCCTAGAAAGTTTCACCTTATCTTACCCAGCCGTACTATCTCCTCTCATTGCAAGTCAGAAGGGATATCATAATCATCATTTATTTGATTAGGATCTCTAGGTCAATGTAGGAGGCATATATCATGACTGGTAGTCCAATCTTCATTGTTTTGAATTGATTCAAAATATCAAAATTTGTAATCAAATGTTCAATCGGGGTTTCTCCTTTCAAGTTTTCCTCCAGGTTTTCAAATTTGGATTCATCCATTCTGCATTGAGTGAGTCAAGCGTTGTACTCTTCCTGATCATATAATTTTCCTTTTCCATCCCAAAATGGTGGGAGGCCTTTAATAAACAGTTCTTCAAACAGATCCTTGAATTATTTCACACTTTACTTTATCTGTATTTCTTTGGTTTGGAATGATTTCAACAGGTTATGTTTATCAATAATCCTCCTAGCCCAGATGATCAATGTAGTTCTATATTTAACTCCAATAGTTGGAATTTATATAGTAGGGATGGAGTTGAGTAGGTTTATGGAATTTTGGGCCCACTCTGATGGTTTCTTTGCTAGAGTCTCATTCACAACAATGCACTTGCTTCTGGATACGATTTCCATGTTTTCTTTATCATTGATTAAGTTTAACTACACTCTGAACTTGGCAGCTTCAACAGCTATAGATTCGTAGATGATGTGTTTGGCTCCCTCCAACATTTCTTTGCCTCTTAATCTTATTTTCATCTTGTCTATCCTTTCCTGCAAGGCTTGATTCTCCTTTTGAAATTGAGATATTCTTTCATCCTTTACTTTCATTTCTTGCTTCAATTTCTCTATGTCTCCTTTTAACCCCTTGATTTCTCTTACCTTCAGGCTAGCTTGTGACATAGCCTGAACAAGTCCTTCAGTGCTTGTCCTAGATTCTGTAGTGGGAGGTACAACTATATCTTTGTTCAACAATTATTTATGTCCTTGTGACCAATTCACCTTCTCTTATTTTAGCTGCAATGTCTTAGCCTTGTAGTTCAATGCCTCTTGTCAAAATGTTTATTTTCCTGTTCTAGAGAAACCAATTCTGTTTTTTTGTGGATGCTCTGTGGCAAACATTTTCAGTTTCTTCTTTAATCTTTGAATCAATTTGTCCTTCTCATCCAATGAGTATTTCACCCCTTGCCGGCCTTCAGATTCCAACCTCTTGACTTGAGTCTGCCAAGCTCTGATGGATGCCTTTTCTTGCCTCAACTGCCCTTCCAATTTTATTGCATAAGATGACAACTTTGAATTCTTCAAGCTTAGACTCAAGTAATCAGAATACAACATATCACTGGTATTCCTGTGGAATTTTACTTTGTCTGGAGCACTGATGTTGTCATACTTTATCTTGATCTTAGATACTTTGTCTTCATCTGCAACTGCAATGTTGAAGGTCCTCTTATCAATATCCCTTACTATGAACAGGGAAGACTTATGCTAAGAAATATTTTCCACTTTAGGGACTAACTCCCTCATCTCACCCATGGCCATATTTCCTTTCTTAGCATATTGTTTTTCCAAATCTTCTTTAGATTGATAATCTGCCCCAGATGTCTTATCAAAGATGTGTTTTTTTCTACTAAAGGTTCTTGAGTTGCCTTCACTTTGGAGCTTGCTTCCCTTTTCAAATTCTACAGTGATAGTACCACTCTCCACCATATCCATATTCACTTGTTCTTTAGGCTCTTCCTCCTCTGAATCCACTATCTGTGGGGACTATGTAATATTCGTCTTCTTAGGGGCAGTCTATTGATCATTGGTTCCCATGGCCCATGAACTGCTTCTCTTGCTGTAAAAACTAACCTTGGAGACTTTGAATATTGGTTTATGAGGATCTTTTTGTGTTTGAAACTATTACAGGGTTTCCTCCACTTGTTGGGCTTGATCTGGTTGCAAGAATGCTTCCATATCAGCACAGACTTCTAGATTTTCCAACTTATCAAAACCCCCAACATGTTCATGATTATAAGGGGCATGCTTGTTCATCAGCCTTATTTTGGATATGATTTGATGTGGATCATATATTCTTCCCTGTAGCTATGAAAAAACAAATTGTTTGAGCTTTTCTTGAATCTGAGATAGGCATGATCTAGTTTTGAGAATGAAGGGTCCAATGATAAAAGGGAATTTGAGGTTGGAGGCTTTGCGCAATTTCAGGAAATGCTCTGTCTCATACATGATTCTTTGCCTGATGAATTCAAGGGAAAAGATTCAGGGGGTCAGAAAAATAGGCAATAGATAAGGGAATTCATGATAACCATAAACCTAGATTATTGTTGAATGCATGAATAGTACCCAGTCCCCCACTCTGTTTTCTGGATTTGGCTGTAGATAGCTCCTCATGTCATCTAGAACTCTAGGTAGGTTGGTGTTGAATATCAAACTCTAAACCCTAGACATGAATTTGTTGAAGAAGATGAGAAATGTAATCCTCTTACATTCAATTGACATGAATGTTGCTTCAGGAAATTCTCTCTTATTTGTTTCCAGGAAAATCTTCAGCAAATGGGTATAATATCTTAAATGTCTTATAGAGCAAAAATTCACTAGTTTCTTATGGATATTATCAGCTTTGAATTGATCAAAACTAAAACGGACTGACATAACAGACTCTTAATGAAAAAATTTCAACAGGAAACCCATCATGACCTCGACCACATGTTTGTCACTATATAGACCTAAAATTTGACTCAACTGGGAATGAACCCATTGGATCTCAATAACCATTATACTCACATTCATTGGTAAAGACAGACTCTTTGAAATATGTTCTGGTTTGAAAATTGTCTATAAAAACAAATCTATGACTTCTGATGGACACTCTCTGTAGACCCTAATTATATTTTCTTCATCAGAAGCTTCAGACGCTACGGAGAAAGACTCTGGTATGCTAAGGGAATCTCGAATTGATAGACTCTCTACCCTATACATGACCTCGAATCCCTGTTTATTCACAATGACTTTCTCTTCCTGTGAATACTGCTCTTCACACCAACCTATGAATTCGGGAAAATGGAAAGAGACTTCGATGACATAAGGGACTATGGTGGCATGGACTGCTTCAAGGAATTGTATATGATTTCCTACATTATAGGATAGATTACTTCTGGTCACAAAGATGGGAGAAATGGTGATTTCAGTGTCAAAAACCTCTGAATCTCAATCAATTAGGGATACTTCATTTGACGCAGGGTCTTTCATTGTTATTGAAGTTATGATAGGGTCCATGGCGGTAATGAAAAATACGTAGAAATGAGTGGAAATGGACAGAAATTTGCGTACTATTGAGCTACAGTTGTGTAACAACCCTCCTAGTTACGACAACAACTTTGATAATAGGTGCAATTTTTTTTTTTTTGTTTTAACAGTGTGTGCATGCGTGTAGGAGGGGAAACAGACACACATGACTCTACGTCACTGCCCGACGACTAACAAGACGCAACCACGAGTATCACAACAAGAATACGCAAGACGCACCACAAGTAACTGCAAGCAAAGACACCCAAGACCAAGGCACCCCACAATATCTTCAACAATAACGACATACTGGGTTAGGTACCGTACGAACACAGAAGGTAGAATCCATGGTAGTAGGTTTACTATTTCTGCACAGGAAAGCAGGGCGTTTAATCTTAGTCCTCTTCTCCGGAGAGAGAGGAGGTCAGATAAGCTCCTGGCCGACTGCTCAGGCAGAAACTAGTAATCCCCTAAGGTGTGTTGCAAGAGTGGAAACCGTGCCTTTAAAGGGCCCGAGACTCTTGATACGGCATTGGATTCTTGACGCAGGGAAACACACAAACAATACTAAGGCTACTGAAGGTGTCTACATCCCTCCCAACACAAGCAGACCACGAAATGCAATACCCCCAAGTATTACAAAATCAGGGACAATCATGACCTCTATGGGAGATGCAAGTTAGGAGGTCTTAAGATGGACTAACCACTATTGAGACACAAAGACATCAATCTCGATCAATTGCTCCATTAATTATCATTAACCAATGAAGACCTTATCATAAGGTAAAACCCAAAAATCAACCCCCCCATTATTTAGTTATAAGTCATTTTGCACTAGATCAAGGACCAGCAATAATGACAGGCGCATTGCATTTCTCTGTTAATCACCATAAATGAGCAACGATATCAATACCATAATGGTAAACCCTCGAACATTTACATTCTCCATATTGTCTTTCCTTTCCTACTAATTTATTACCATACATTAGAATAACCTAACAAATAATTGCAATGCAATTTAGATCTTATCATTAACTCTTCAATTTAAACTAATAATAACCTGGCAAATTAAACATCATCATGAGCATTTCAATTAAACAAATATTACCATGGCGAATCAACCATCATCATTAACATTACAACTTAAAACAATATTATCGCTAACACTTCAATTTAAACGAATAATAACCTTGCAAATTAAACATCATCACGAGCATTTCAATTAACCAAATATTAACATGGCGATTCAACCATCATTATTAACATTACAACTTAAAAAAAATATTATCGCTAACACTTCAATTTAAACGAATAATAACCGTGCAAATTAAACATCATCACAAGCATTCAATTAACAATTATTAACATTGCGATTTAAAACACATATTATTATTGCAATTTAAACAAGTATAATCATTGTAATTAAGCAAATATTAATAACCATAAACTCATTATAAAAATCAATAAGATTACAATTAGTCCACTTATTCCTTCACATCGAACTAACTACCCTAAACCATTACATTACTGATCAACAACCAAACATTATTCATAATAATCTCATTATCAAAATCAATTAAGAATTACCCTATTCAACTTCTTCCTCCCACTAGACTAAGCTACCCTAAAAACCATTACTGGAATACTCAATTATTTTATATGAGAAATATATTTTCTCAAATCTAATAAAAAGAACTTTTAATAAATAAAGCACAATTTAAAAGCGTAAGTTATAATACATAATACCAATTACCCTTTAACCTCATTTATATAAGATACATACAGATTACTTGAATATATCATTGTTCATTCATACCTGATATATACGGATTATTCGAATACTCAATTATTTTATATGAAAAATATATTTTCGTAAATCTAATAAAAAAAATTCTTAATCAATAAAGAACAATTTAAAATCATACATTAAAATTAACAGATAATTTCAATTGAAATAATATTAACTACACTGATACATAGCACATACTATCCTAATTACTCTTTAACCACATTTAGACATGATACGGACATATTACTTGAATTTTCAAAGTGTTTTTGAAATTTAGCATCAACTAAAACCTATAAACTCACGTTCTACGTAATCATTCGAAATAAACGTTAAAGTCCAGGTCTAAATTAATAATCAATTTAATAACTCACGATCCTTTATCAGTATGTCAAGGGCGCTTTATTTTTCTTCCAGCGGTAAATGTTTCCATGGTGGATTATCTCTGGAAATCTAGAAGTCGGTGGGCGTTACTGGCAGGTAGCTGGAACAACAATACTGTCATTCACAGAAAGCCCAACTTGTGGACAATCTCAGCGTTAACAAGGTAATGACATGGCCACAGTGTCAGTGATCTGTTGAGCGGATCGAGGGTGCGGTGGTAGGTGTAGGTTACAGCACTGTCTCAGGTAGCAAATCGATGGTACCATTAAGAAGGTGCAGGCCTCGAATCGATTAAAATCAACCCTTGCATTAAATTGCAACTACCATACCCTCCATGCATCAGCATTTAACCCTAATCTAAAAACATACGACCAGGGTAGATGATCCAAGGAGCGCTCCAGCTAGAATTTAGGATTTTTGAGGCGGCAATGTATAATTTATAACAATTAAAAATCCCATATATGGGCCTACTCACAATTATTACAGCCTGTATTATAATAAACTTATCAACACTAAATTAGATTGGCTAAAGAATCGACCAGAGGAATAATCCACCTAGTCTGGCGCACGCATACCAAAAAGTTTCCCCCCCTTGCGCACAGCTGGAACTGGATAAATTGTGAAACAAACAATATAATTAATAGGAATCATGGTTGAGAATTTAAGATGCGGGCATGGAAAAATCCCAGGGACCCAAGATCAACACGTGTTGAAGGGTTCATGCGCAAATTTTCGAGTAATTGAAAGCTTCTAGAAATATCAATATCAGAGGTTGCCTTCTGTTAGTTATTGTAATGTATTGTTAAGCTATTATGTATTAGTAGGGTTCGCTCGATTATTGTTGTGTTATTATGGGCTGCTAATACATTGTTTATCCTTCAACCCAGCACTGGCAACACCAACAGGGAATAGGTATGTTGTGTAGCTGCACCAGAAGGAATCGGAAGGGCCAGGCAAGGGATTCTCAGACCGTACGGGTTTTAGAGTGCGCCCTCATTGCCAGAAAGAAATCTCGCCTAACTTTGCAAATGAAAAGCCAGAAACGAGTGCCCATACCCCAAAAAAAAATGAAAGCCCACCCATTTGTAAGCGAAAGCCATATGAAAACGACCCATCAAGATAACAGAACCCAGAGGAGATAAAACACCCATTGAGAAAATGAAAACGCCCAACGCAAAAGGAGAAAACCTACTGCAAATCACGCCCACAGGATATATAACGATACCCAAGGTAAAAGAAAAAAACCACTGAAAGGATCAAGCTCACTATATAAAAATGCAACTGTATATATATAAAAAAAAAAGGTGTACGCCCAGTATATAAAAGAGAAACCCATTAGGAAAACTGCCACGGATATATAAAAATACGCCCCCAGTCAAGAGAGATTCCAGAACAATTATGAATAAGTAAATTTTACTCCATCTTGAACCGTAGATAAAATTTTACTCCGTCCAGAGTGGTGGTTTATAAAAACCTCAGTCCAGAACAGTCAATATTAAGTAAACTACCCAGTTTGTAAATTAAGTTAGGCTATAACCATTGAAGCTACTAGTTTACACCAATAACCATTAAAACTACAATGTATAAACATGATTCACACCATAACCACTGAAATACAAATTCGCACAATAACCATTAAAACTACAGTTTATAAACACCCACAGCAAGGTAAAAACGCCCATAGATTTATAACGTTCAAATACAAGTGACATACATGTGCCCTTATCGCTTGCAGCAATGAATCCGGTGCTCCTGCCGCTCCTGCTCCTGCTTGTCGTCTGTAGAGGACTCACCGGTACCTCCCAGCCAAACGCTAGGGGTACTCTGCTTCCCCCTCATCCCCCCGAGATGCAAAGGGGCCACACACAATCCAGACAGTAGCCTAGCTTCCCAGCTCGCCTCCATGGCTGAGCTACCACTCAAGTCAGCTGGGAAATCCCCAACTCCTACAAGAAATCAGTCATGTTCCAATTTTGACAGCATAACCATACCTCAT
>SNQJ01S0192320.1:13811-28815 GCA_010110895.2 Picea sitchensis
AATTCCTTTGTGAAGGGTTAAAAAAGCTCTTGAGAAATAAATTAATTAATTTGTGCAATTTTTTTATCATTTTTTTATGATGATGATGATTACTATCCACTAAAACCAACTTTTATCTATCAAACCTATAACATTCAATTAAATAGTTTGATTTACCATGTTATTTCTATAATCAAATAACTTGGAAATAAAGTTTTTGATTTCCTTTTTATGGGTTGATAAGTTATAGAGTTTGGTTTTATTACAAAACTGTTGAAAATAAGATTTAATGCCTTTGTAGGTTTGGAATTCCAAGATAATTTATTTTTCTTCCTCTACTTTATTAAGCTCACATATTTTAAAGGTTATTTCATGCTAATGTGTTTTAGGTCTTTTCCAATGTCCAATTTCACTATGAATCTCATGGGAATTTGTTCTTATTTTTGCAGTAATTTTTTAAATATAGCTACAATAGAAAGATAGTTTTGATATTCTAACTTGGGCATAATTTATTTGTAGTAATTCAATTTTCTCTTATTCTTAATATCCTACTCTATCTACATATCTAGGTGGATAGTTCATAAAATTTTCACCAAGAATTTGAAAGATTTATTGCAAATAATTTGAAATATTCTTTGTCAAGAATGTTTAAACTATCCATCAAAAGTATGCAAACTCTACCAAACTATCAACAAGCATCTTAAAGTTCTCATCAAAAAATGTATAAACTCTCATTGAATTTTTTTAAACTCTTCACTAAGAATTTATGTCACTAATCTTTCCATAAAAAAGGGTCACTAGAGGAAGCTCAATTTCTATCTAAATGGATGTTACTCCATGGCGTTCAATAATTCTTGCTTTCCAATGCATGCTTAACATAGTCCCCTACCCTATCATTATCACCTCTCTCATGAAAAATTTAAAAATAATTACATGTCTTCCTAAAAAACATATTTGCATGCCTCTTCTCAAAAAGTGTGACCCATATTTGAGTATTCACCCCATGGTTGACTATGTTTGACCATAGTAAAATGTGTTTGTCCATTGTTGATGCTACACCACTAACTGACCACTAACCACTAACATAATGATCACTAATTGATTGTGACTAGCCATTATTAACCATGGTTGAATATAAGTGTCCATGGTTGGAGGAAACTCTATTACACCAATAGTTGATGCCAATAACCCACCTATCCTCTAACTCTTTTAATATATTAATGATGGTTGATTATTATTAACCATGGTTTCATATACATGTCCATAGTTGATAATCCTCCATTAATCAATCAATAAAAAATATGGTTCACTAAAGTTGACCATGGTTTAGTAAGGCTGGCTATAGGTATCCATGATTAATAATATCCTAATTATGTCAATAGTTGATTCTACTAATCCACTAAACCCCCAATTACTAACCCTGTAATGAAGGTTGAATATGGTTGATCATGATTTATCATAGTTACACATAGTTTTTCATTATCAATCCTACCCTACTATGGAACCATCAATACCTAGAACATAATATCCACTAACAAATATAGTTAAAATCCTATCCTACTAATGGAACCATTAATACCTAGAACATAATATCCACTAACAAATATAGTTAAAATCGTGTTTGACCTTTCTTAACTATAGGTTTCCATGGGTTAATGTAGCCCTAATATATTAATGGTTGATGTCATTAAGCCACCAAGACCTACTCCAATAATGATGGTTAACTATGGTTGAATTTAGTTGACTATGGTTGCATATAATTATCCATGGTTGATTCTACCACAGTAATCAACCACTAACCCATGACATAATGACAACTAACCCCTGAGGCTAATTGTGGTTGAGCCAAGTAAACTATAGGTGTCCATAGTTTAATGTATCCCTAATATGTCAATGATTGATGTTATTAATCCACTAAACCACTAAATTCCTACCCAATAATGATGATTGACTAATGTTGACCATAGTTTCAAATAGTTGTCAAAGTTTAATCCTACCTCACTAATTGACCAATGACGCCTCATATAATGTCCACTAACAAATACAATTGACTATGGTTGACTAGAGGTAGCCATGGATAAATGTAGACCTATTATGTCAATGGTTGATGCTATTAATTCATTAACCCCTAACCAAATAACGATGGTTGACTATGGTTAACCTAAATTAATTGTGGTTGAATATAGTTCTCCATGGTTGATGCTAACTCACTACTTGACCACTAACAAATATGTTTGACTATAGGTGTTGATGGTTGGATGTAGACATATTATGTCATTGGTTGATGTTATTAACCCACTAAAATCCTTACACATAACCCAATAATGATAGTTGACTATCATTAACTATGGTTACATAGAGTTTATATGGTTGATGATACCACACTAACCAACCACTAACTCCTCATTGAATGAATAATGGAAAAATATGGTTGAACATGTTTAATTATAGGTGTCCATGGTTAAATTTATCCATGTGATGTCAATGGTTAATAATGCTAACCTATATTTCAGATCTCTAGTTGGATCCATCATTAGGACAAATAGTCAAGTAGGTGAAGAGAAAGACCAAGCATATAAATACAAAAAAAGGAGAGATCCAGAACCCTAGAGAAGAACTACAAGCATCAGCTCAGAAACCCTAAACCCTAAAAATGCTTATAAAAGTGTAGATAAGTTTTAATAATATAGTAGTTAACCCTATAACATAATAAGTGACTATAGTATTTAATACTTATTAATAATACTTTTCTAACAATAATATATAATGATAATATAATAATTATGATAACAAGAGGGGTTGTTGACCAACAAGTCCCCGCCCAAAAGGCACGAAGCATCGAGTAACTGTTTGAGTTAAAGTTCCATCATGGTTCCATTCAACGAGTAAATAATTTCCCAATGTAAAGTTATAATTAATCAAGTTCCAACTAAACCATTAGATTGCCGCACCAAAAATCACATCTCCATTGCAATACAAATACTAGATCTTAATATTTAGAATGGGAGCACAACGTATATCTACGGATTTGACAAACGAGGTCGTATTTAGAATTTCTATGGTATAAAGGCCATATATCAACTTAAATAGCAGGTTGGAGAAGAAATTTAAAAGATATTTCAATGAGAAATGACTGTAAAGGAGACATATTTGAAGCCATGTTTGATGCAATAAACTACTTTTAAAATCATGGATCATATTATTCTCATGATCCATTGAAATCATGCATTTACCATCTCCTTAAAGCAAGAACAATCTTCTCTAACATGGGAAGAATATTGTTCAAAGTAACTTTAATTTTTCATTGCATAAGCTACTTATAATATTCAATAAAGCTCATTAATGAAGTTAAAGTTGTTTGAGCGTAAACTTAGGTTTTAAAACAATAATTTCTTAAAAGTTTCAAGAATTCAAACTAAAATGAAGGAAAACCTGTTTTAAAAGAAAGGAAAATTTTCAAGACTCTAGACTAAAAGAATGGAAAACCGACATGCTTTCAGTTTTTAAAACAAGAATGTGCCATAAATTTTGAACAATTTAAACTAAAAGGAACCAAAATCTGAATGATATTGTTGTTTAGACATAGATTTTACAAGAAGTACAGACAAATTTTGAAGAATTTATTCCCAAAACAAAGGAAAATAACTCTGAGCATAAATCATAGGTTTTAAAAGAAAAATTTCGAGTAACCTTAAAATAATTTAAACTAAAACCTACAATATCTCATATTTTTAGTGCCTCAACCTAGGTTTTAAGAAAGGAATGTGGAATTTTTTTTCAAGAATTTAAACTAAAGCTCAACATAAACACAGGTTTTAAAGGAAAATGTTGGTTACATTTTAAATGATTTGAACTTAAAATAAATGAAAATCCAACCGAGCAGTAAAAGAACCACCTACACAACAACATGGACAGTGACAAAATATTTATATAAACATTAAATTAAAAAAAAAGCGTTCTAAATTCTCGTGTGTATAAAGATTTCGAGTCTCGAAAAGATCTACCAAAGAAAGAATGCAGACAACTTGTACCTGTGCAAGTATGAGGAAAACCAACTTCCCAAATAGGACAATCCCTATGCTGCTTCGACTTCTAATACTGGTAATAATTGATATATAATTAATCTAGTATGCAGTGTTTAATCTAGTTATAAAACTAAACTGACATTTTGGAAATTATGTTTACGATGAAAAATACAATCAAACGAAAAGGTTTTTATATTTAAAAAAAATCAAGTATAGCCACATCCTTTCAAACCATTTGCCTTGTCTTCCATGAACCATCATTACTTGTGGCTTCCATGCAACACCTACGTGTTTTTCATGCAAATCGTTGATAGGTAGCATTTCAAAGTGAGAATGGGTGTTCTTTAGGTACCTGGCGAGTCTAAATAACAAAGATTTGAACCGGGAGAAAGAGAAAGATATTTTCTCATTTCTAAATACTAGGAAATCTACTCGGTGAAATGAAGCAACCCAATCCGTTGCATATTAAAGTTGGCTCGCCCGCCCCTCATGATTGTTTGAAACTAAAATAACAAGATGTCTATACAAAGAGCGGTGTTGAGATGTATATACCCACAAAATCCAAGCTTGTAGAAGCGATCATTTTTCATAAAACCTCCAGAGAATCGAAGAACCCCAAAAAGATCAAATTCAATTCTGAGTTAAAATAACAGAACAGGAACCCCAAACTATAATGCTTCTGTCAGAAAAATAATCTTGGAGGGCACATAACGATCCTTTTCAATGGATTCAGAGGCATCCAAGACAAGAAATTGGAAGAATGAGAAGAGCTAGGGTCTTTAGTCGAGCTTGATTTCCCCCCTTTACAGTTAAGGTGGGAGACGAAGAGTTGCATATGGGCATGGAAGTTCCTTTGCTCAACACCATCATTGAGGATACTTTCCAGGGCCAAAGATGACTCATTTCCCGACATATTCTAGAGGCTCGGCCTGTCGAGAAGTGCAGTGGAAAAAAGAGACACGAGAAGTGTTGTGGAAAGCCCGCCCAGGATAAGTGGATGGATATGGAACCAGAAATATAGGGAAATGTGGAAGGCTTAGTTGTTAACCAAAGGTCGATTCCCCATGGATAAATTAAGCTAGGGTATAGCTCTCGTATAACTATATAGCATGGTATTGCAGCTCCTCTTTTCAGGGCCAAAGAGGACTCATTGCCTGACATATTCTAGAGGCTCAGCCTCGAATGAGACGAGAGGGTGTTTCCTTCCATACAATGAGGTCTTTAAGGCTCTATTGTGTGGCGCCAAATATTTTAACATTTTTCTAGACGATGTGGCCATTACCCATCTGTCCTATGGAGCAGTCGAGCAGAAGCAGGTGATGCAGCAGGAATTCAAGAGGTCGAGGGCGGCCATTTTCATAGCAGAGGGGGAGAGTGAGGGTACTAAGTTTATTTCCCTGGCCACGACTCTACTGTAAGATGTGATGAACTCTCAAGTTTTTTAAATTTTCCATTTTATAATAAAAGAGGTAGAAATGTTGTGAATTTTTACTGTTTGAATTTTAATTACAGCTATTTTTTGTGTTTTGTTTTTGTTGTGCAGCCTGTAGCATCTGCACCATTAGTTGTGGGAGGTATATACACCATTTAATTTGAAATTGGATTTGTACAAAAATCAGAAGCATGTGAAATTTGATTTGTACAAAAATCAGAAGAAAGTGCAACTTTGAGGGTTCAAAAATTGAAATATAATTAGTATGAGTACCCAGATGTTGTGACCATCACGAATATGAAAACATAGACGATGTTTGCAATTGCAGAAGCAAATATGGAGGAAGTGTACACCATGCCTGCAAAGTATAAATTCTTATATACAGTGATCCTACAATCATGTTGTTGGGAAAATCCCCCAACCCTAATAATCATAAAACAATAGAGTTTGCAGTGGCACAGGAGGATTGGAATATCTACTTACCCACAAAGTGCAAGCACACAAGTCTTCCATAAAATGACGGAGACCATCACAGAATGTTTGTTTCTGCAAAACATTTGATTCATGCTAACCTCCATCTTACATATACAAGAGTTTGTAGGATCAAACAGGAGTTTGCGGGATCAAAGGAAATGCATGTACAAAGTCTACAGGGATAGAGGATAAAAGGAAATGCATGTACAAAGTCTGCATGGGACAAAGAACTAACACATTGGCATGGTGCTTTGCATGGTGGTGCAGGCGGCAGTAGGACATCAGGCAACAAATGGAGATCAACATGGGATATGGACTATGGATTGAGTAAACATTTAATGTTAAGAAGTAATGCTAGGCTCGTTCCTAGCATTACTTTGTTTGTATAAAAATAGTATACAAATGTGTCCTTTAAAGTGAAGATAAGCTAAGTTTTTGTCCGCCTATGCCTCGGGAAGAAGCCAAATAAGAGGTAGGATTGAAAAGTTATGTTAAAATTCTATGAAGTTCTAACTTAGATTGTATAAACCTCCGAAATTTTGGGTGAAAACAACTTAAATTCATTGGTCTTTGTGCCAATTAATTGCAAAACTAAAAACTCGATTACAAATAGTCCCCTAAACCCAAAGGGCCTGGACTAATAAGAAATAATATACAATAATAATATACTAATAGTAATAATGATGACTAATAAAAGAATTAATGTGTTAAGTTTAGGTATGGTAAAGTCAAGGTATAATAATTATAATAAAGTATAATCTGCAATATTAATACTAATAATAAGTAGTAAGTATTGTTAAGTTAAAGTATAATTAGGTTAGAGTATATTTCTTTTATGATTTGTAGTAAATAGTAATAATATTAATAAGGTATTATTAAGATTTAAAATTATTTGAAGTATATACAAAATAATAATTTATATAGTAGTTAACCCTAAAATATAATAAATGATTGTTGTATTAATAGGTATTAATAACAATTTGCTAATAATAATATGTAATGATAATATAATAATTATAATGTAATAAATGATTGTTGTATTAATAGGTATTAATAATAGTTTGCTAATATTAATATGTAATGATACTATAATAATTATAATAGTAATGTATAATATCCCATAATACTATAATAATAGTAGTAATAAAACTAATTAATGAAGTAAGTTTTAGGTATTGTTAAGTTAAGGTACAATAATTATAATAAGGTATACTATGCAATAATTATTATATAATGATATAATAATAGTAATAATAAAGATTAATAAAGAAAATAATGTAGTGAGTTTAGGTATGGTTGAGATAAGGTATAATTAGGTTAGATTATAAATCGTTATGATTGGTAGTCAATAATCTTATTAAGGTATTAATAAGATCTTAAAGTTATTTGAAGCATATAGGATAATTAATACTATAGTGTTATTAAAGTATAATATATGTAATGATAATATATACTTAAAAATAGGTTAAACCTTATAAAGCATAATATAATAGAATTAACTAATTAATAATAAGTTATTAATGATAGATTTTCTAGGAAAAAGAACCTTAAATGCATTCATACATAACAAAATCTAGACCCCAACGGGAAGAAACACAAGAAGGAGAGGGAACGTAAGGAGGACTAAATATCAGGAAGGAGAACTAACAAAAGAAGGGAAGGGAGGAAGAAACCAGGAAGAAAAGGAAAGCAAACTGAAAAATTAAAAACCTTAAAATCATAGCAAAGAGAGAGAGAAAAAGGGAGGAGAAAGAAGAGAAGGAAGAAGAAAGAGAAGAAACAAGGAGAAAGAAAACAACAACAACAAAAAAACATGACTCGAAGGAGAAGGAGGAGACTTATGTGATGTCTAGTGAAAAATATAGTATGTTGTGGTAGACTATAAGTGTCCATTTTTGTGTTGGAACAACAAGTTATGTAGGTTCATCACACCTCTAGATCTTTTGGAGTTAGTTAGTGAACAATTGACAATCAACTAGAAGAGTCAATTGAGAGGTCGACTAAGTGTTCGACTAAGAGACCACAATGGATGGTCAACTAAGATTTTGATTAGTTAATAGTTAGAACAGAAAAATTGACTAATGTGCAAAAGAAAGAAGAAATTAAAGATTTTGTAAGTTTACAAAAATTGTGAATCCATATCCAAAGAATAACAAGCATACTTTTTTCATTAACAAGAAGAAGGATGAGAGTGTAGGAGTCATAACATCCTACATCTCTACGGATATTTTATTTCATACAAGTGAGAGTGATTGCTCGAATGATATCTAGAATAAAATAAAGTATCTAATTGATAAAACTAATGAAAGTCGGGTTATGAAAATATAGAAAGTGTTGATCCTTTTGGATCCTCTCCCTTTTGAAAGAATTGAATACTACTTCACCCATGTGAAGGAACTTTAGTTGAAATTGGGAAATGTGGAAAGTATTCTTCCAAGAAGGATGTTCAACTCGTCGAATAGATCTTGATGAATATAAATACACCCTATGGTGTGTTTTGTTCAACGTTATGTGCCAGTTGAAGCCATAGGAAAAATTTCTTGATAAAGGGAAACGAACATATTAAACATAAATAAATTACAATATATATGTATGTGGTTGGATGTTTGACACAAATATTAATAAACAATACTAATAAATATAATATTAAAAAGTAAGTGATTAGAGAAAATTTAAAATTTTGAAACTTTAAGAGGAGTTTTTAAAGAAAGTTTATAAATATATAAAATATTTTGGTTACTTAATGATTTTGCATGACTTTGATATCCTCGATGTAATATTTTTAATTAAATTTGAAAGAAAATTGAGCAAATCTAGAATAATAAATAACCTCAAAAATAAATGATATCTTCTTTTTAGAAGTTGGGCTTCTTCCTCAAATAGAATAAAGTTAATTTGAATAGACTATAATCATCAAACGTCTTAAGAAATGCTTTCAAACATTCATGGATAAATTCATCAACATAAACTAGTACACCAACGAATTGAGATAACCCATTAAACTAACTTGTATAAATATTTATATATTAAATTACTATTCTATCATTTTATTTGATGATGATTATGATGACCCTTCACTATGACTAACTTTGGTTTATCATACTTATAAAACTAAACTAATTAGTTTGATATATCATTCTCTTTCCATGATTGAATAATTTGGAAATTAATTTTTTAAATTCCCTTTGATTCTTATGGGTTACAAAGTTATAGAGTTTGGTTTAGTTACAAATGTGTTGAAAATAATATTTAATAAAGTTTGTAGGTTGGGCATTCCAAGAGAAAGTATTTTTCATCCTATACTTTATTCATCTCATAAATTTTAAGGGTCTTTCATGCCAATGTGTTTTAAGTCTTTTCCAACACCTAGTTTCACTATGAATCTCATGGGAATTTGTTCTGATCTTTGTGATATTATAAGAGTTGATAATATTTTTCACAAATAATTTGAAATATTTTTCACCAATAATTTGAAATATTCTATGCCAAGAATCTTTAAATTATCCACCAAAAGTATACATACTCCATCAAACTATTTGCAAGAGTTTTTATAATATCTTCAAAGAGTTTATAAACTCCTATCAAAAAAATTTGCTCTCGATGGAAATTTTTTAAACTCTTCACAATTTATGCTCACTGGCCTTTCGATAAAAAATGATTTCTAGTGGAAGCTCAATTTCTATCCTAGTTTTTGTTTCTTCATGGAATTTGATAATTCTTGCTTCCCAATGCATGCTTAACATATGAAGCTACCTTATCATTCTTGCTTCTCTCATGACATATCTCAAAATAATTCCATGTCTTCCTCAAAAACATATGTATACCTATTCTCAAAAAGTGATCCATCTTCGATTATTCACCCCATGGTTGACTATGTTTGATCATGGTTGCATGTGGTTATGTATTGTTGATGTTACATCACTAAGTGACCACTAACATATTGACAACTAATGATCCATATTTATAAATGAAACGAAATGAATACAGACATATAACAAATAAATATACAGAGATACATTAAAACTTGACTTCTATTAATAAAGAGATCATGTTGAAACTATAAAAATGGAAACTGAAACAAACTTGCTCGAATGGTGGTAGCTTATCACTGAGAAGAGATGTGATGGCTATGCTCATTTGCAAGAATATGAGTATAATGAGGCTCCAAATTCATTTTTAACAAAAAAATATAAATGAGAAAACCCTAAACATACAAAACCCTAATCCTGGGAGTTGAAACACCAAAAGGTTTGTGGGCCTTGATGGGGGTAGTTTATACGTCAACTTCTCGAGGGTGTAAATTTTGCAAACAATATCTTCTTTGGGAACTCGATACACTATTGGAAAGGTATATCCAAGGAGTACATATTCTGTTCAATATAACATCTACCATTTCTCACTTGTTAGGCACTCTTGAGCCAAAAAAACATCATTTAGGACCTCAAAACGACCCCAAAAGTTTGAGACCCGAAAAATTGTAAAAATACTGCTAAAATGTAAATTTTCATTTGAGATAGTGGAATAGGTGGGTGGACACCGATATCCACCTGGATCAATCATCCTCCCTTAGGAAGAAATGGTGTCCACTATGTTGAGTGCCCCCATAAGATGGGGAAACTTCTATTGAACTTAGCCCCAGGTGAGCCACTTTCCTTGGTGCAAGAGTTGTCGTACTTTGACAACCCGATAAAGCTAGATCCTTTGTTGGTGAGTGCCCTTAATTTGAGTGTCCTTGATATGATCAATGTATGTTTGTTCCATGCAGTTAGGGTTGAGATCTATTGATGTCAAATTATCAGTGATCTCTGATGTGTCCAAAAATGGTGGGGAGTATGGATGAAGGATGGCCACATTGAACAATGGGTGCAACCAAGGATGGGAGGAATATTTAGCTCAAAATAATTCTCACCTATAGCCTTAGTGATGTTGTAATTTCCATAGTGAAGTGGATGAAGCTTCCTATGGGGTCCTGTAAGGTGCTCTTTCTACAAATGCAACCAGACCTTGTCTCCCACTTGAAACTTGTGCGACGCTTGGTGTTGATCATGGCGTTGTTTGTACTTAGCATTGGATTTTTATAAAATATCATGGAACTTCTGCCAGATGTGATAAATCCATTCAATAAACTTGGTTTCTTTGTCGGCCTAAGATTGATCATGGGATGACTCTTCCTGTGTGGATGCAAGAGGCAGTGCGACATCAATGGGACCCAATGGTTGAAATACCAACCCCACTTGAAAGGGACCATGGCCGATAGAGTTATGAAGGGATCTATTGTAGTTTTGTTGAAAATAGGGGAGACTCTCATCCCATGTGCACCAAATGTTTGTATTTTTACATGCATAAGATATGCACGATCATTCTGTCAATGACCTTTGTCTGGCCATTAGTTTGGGGGTTGAAGGTGGTGGATTTGGTGAGATTTGTGTCCGACAGTAACCAGAGGCTGGACTAGAATGTTCTTAGGAAGCTTCTGTTCCAATATGATATGATGGTTTGTGGTATCCCAAAGTGTACCCACACTCGTTCGAAGAAGAGCTTGGCAGTGGCCTCCCCTGTGATATTCTTCTTACAGGCTATTAGGATGGCCATCTTAGAAAACCGATCAACCACCACAAAAAAAAGGTGTTTCCCTACTTTGTTGAAGGAAGGCTTGACATGTAGTCCATTGATATGGATTCCCATGGCTAGTCTAAAGTAGGCAGAGGGGTGTACATGCCTTGCGTCTTATTGGCTAGTTTGGTAATGGCATAGGCAATGTAAGACCTGATATACTTGCTAACATCCTGTCGAAGTTTTGACCAATAGAAATGCTTATGTAGTATGGCCACTATCTTTTCCATGCCAAAATGTCATGCCATTCTAATGTAGTGAGCTTCCCAAATCCTCTTCACACGCTCACTTGAAGGAACACAGAGGTGGCCCAGATGGCATAACAGTTTGTCCTGAAGATGAAAATCAGTGATAATCACACCTATGCCCAACATTTGGTAAGTGGTAGTGAAGTCAGGATCACTCTTATAGAGTTGGGGCCACTCAGATGCCTCATGGCCACATGAGTGGAGCACTATGGTTAAGGCTACAACTGGAGGTCAACTGACGTAGTCAATGACACAATTGGTTCTCCTTGTCTTATATTTGATGTTGATATGGAATTGTTGCAAGTATGTGGACCACTTTTGATGGTGATCATTCTACAATTTTCCTTATGTCTACATGAACTATGGAGGCTTGTCTCCTTCCCGAGAATGTAGTGCTTCCATTTTTGACAGGATTGTACAATGGAATACATTTCTTTGTCATAGGTCGAGTACTTACAGATGAAATATGATAATGTCTCATTATGATGTGCCACTAGATGATTGTGTTGAGTGAGAACTACGCCCATGTCACAATATAAGGCATCAGTCTCAATCTAAAAAGGTTGCTATAGATCGAGTAAGGAGAGTATCAGAGATGAGAACAAGTGATGTTTTATATCATCGAATGCTTGTTTTTGTGACTTCCCCCACATGAAAATTTTCCTTTCCACCAGCCTTGGTCACTTGGATGAGGGCCCATGGAATATGGGAGAATCGGAATATGAAACTGCAATATAAGTTGGAAATTCCTAAGAAACTCTGAAGCTAGGTTAGTGTGGTCCCTGGATGGACAGTCATGGATGACTTGGATCTTGGCTGGGTCCACATGCACACCATGCTCATAAAAAATGTAGCCTAGGTATTGGACCGTGTTCATGTCGAAGGAACATTTTTCCAAGTTAGCATATAGCTTGTGTTGTCGCAGAGTGTAAAGGACCTGTTGAATATGTTGCAAGTGTTTTTCCCAATTTTTGTTGAAGATGAGTGTTGAAACACACACTGACACTGAGAAGCGGGGGGGGGTGAATCAGTGTCTGGAACTTTTGACTGCTTTTCAAACTTTCATAGATTAACTAAATTAACTGAATAAGATATATGCAAATCAATTAATTATTCACAAACCTCCAGGTGCACCACACAACCCGCAAGCATGGAGAACAAGTAAAGTGGGGTGAGAATCGAACTTGATACCTCCTTTACATATTTCCTTCGATTTACAAGACACTTTCCAATCGGTTTACACCCCTGTGGGCCTTTCTTTTATTTATTTAACTTTAATGAATACAAATAAAACCAATCCTTTAATATCTTCTATTTCAACTGAATATGAGAGATCCAACTCTCTGATCCAAGACCCAACTTGTATTTCTCAGATCCAACTGAGAAATGAGGAATCCAACACTAATAACAAGACCTAGCTTGTTGATCTCAGATCCAACTGAGATATGAGGAATCCAACCCTCATAACAAGACTCAACTTGTAAATAGGCACCAACCTGATAGAATGATCTTCCATTCAATCCATTATATATATATATATAATCCACCAAGACACCCTAAGATTCACCACCACTTCTAGTTTATATAGTATTTCAATAGGTATAGGATTGAACCATATATATATATATATATATATATATATATGTATAGAATCCACTAAGACACCCTAAGATTCACCACCACTTCTAGTTTATATAGTATTTCAATAGGTATAGGATTGAACCATTGTGTCTTTTGACATGAACCATTGCATCTCTTCATTTAATTTAACATATATAATCTTTTCTTTTTATTCATTAATTTATCATGTAATTTTTTCAATTAATTATAAGATTAATCTTGATTCAAATTTTGTCCACATGAGCTGATCACGTGTATGGATCGATTCCTTATAAATTTCCCATGCTTCTGTTGCATCCTTATTTCTTCAACAAATCATATTCGAGCTTTTACTAGCTCTTTGTACTATTTATGGTGTTAATCTCGTCAAATTACTTCACAAGCCCCTAACTATTCATAGAAATCAAATTCTGCAAAGGTGCTTTTTTCAACCCACTTCCCTTTATGAACGCGGGCTCAAAAACACAGTCTTATCTATTTCAAACATTGTTTTGTTAGCATTTTTCTCCTTCCGCCCTTATTATTCTACATGAGACCATATTCAAATGTCCAAGGGATTATTTACTTCTATCCCCTTTACGCTCCTTATTATCTTCTTTACCTTATCACATGACTGGTGCTAGACCCAGGTTCTCTGATACTTTGACCTTTGGGATTTAGGCCTTTTCAATCCTTGTATTCTTTCGGAGTGGTTATATTCCGGAGTGGTTACATCTCATGCTGGCTAATCCAATGGATAGCATTACTCTCGAAGTTCTCATATTGACGGTTTGGTCTAATACTTGTGCATTCATTGAAATTTGTCTTTTAGATGATCAACGACTCCAACTTAATCTTCATTTGAGGTGGACGACTGTCATCTACTCCAAAACTTCAGAGATCCATGATTCCGGGACTCCGAGTTACTAGAACTTTGAAGTAGTTCAATTCATCTGGAGGTTTATGTTACAAGGGAAAAACTCTCTATGGCCAAGGGTAAACCACAACAGACAGGTATGACTGCAGAAATCAACTCAATTCCAACATGTGTTATATGAAATAATTTGCATTATGAGGAAGAAACCTATCTCGATCCAATCATTTGATGTCGTTCCACCGTTGAGCACTTTGACCCAAAGCTTTACACCTGCTAGAAGTTCTCAACAAACAAGCGATGCAAGTATATAATGACAATATATAAAATGAGTTATCACATCAGATAGAAAAATCCATTAATAAATATTACAAACATGCCCATGTATAATAATCATATATTTGCAAGATATCGATAGGACGGGAAAGGAGTATTTCTATTAATAATTGATTAAAAAAAGTATCAACATTACAGACTTCCGTGTCAGCATGGTTCGAAACCAAGAAACCAAGTTCCTTCCAATTGGGTCTCCACCACTTCAATCCTCCGCCAAAGGCAAGCTCATAGCAAAGAGGTAATGAGGTCCTCTCAACAATAAGGAAAGATCTTGGGGGCTGAAAACTATGTTCAGACTTGAGGGACAAAGGGATGCAGACTCAATATGAAGTAATTTCTCTAGAGTAACTTTGCTCTCAAAGTTGAATGTTTTCTCCTCTTTTTCCATAGCTCGAAATTGTGCTCTTATATCCTCCAGAATGCA
>SNQJ01S0192321.1:0-17882 GCA_010110895.2 Picea sitchensis
TTATTTTTCTATATTCATCAAATAAATATAATATCACATTTATGGTTCTGTTCTAATATATAAACAATTAAATCTCAGGTTATAGGTATGCATTTTTAACTTTTATTTACATAAAAACAACAATAAGTAAAATCAGTGAAATACATGTTGAAGAGAAGTTTTCCCTTTTCAATTTTCCCCTTTCTCTACCTGCTAATCACTTGTATTGAGAACTATCCTGAAACTAAATCCTCCCAGCCAACTAGGAACAAAGCCTCTCCAGCTCCCTTGCTCCAGGAAATTAGATTTCCTATCCCCCGAGCCCGAAATCCCAACAACTCCAGTCCAGTAGTAAAAAACCACAAAGATTTTTTTTATCATTTCTCCTCTCCCTGGTTTCTCCTTCTCCCCCCCAAATAAAATCCCCTTGCCCCTTACTCCCAGTCCAACCTCTTCTTCCTTCTCCTCCTCTCTCTAATATTTCCCCCCATTAATTTCCCCTCTACCTTATCTTTGTCATTAATTCTTTACCTACCTTTAATACAATAAAATAATCCCCTCCCCTTTTATTTTTGTTACATTACTTAGTTCAAATAATAAATAAATAAAATGATAAAATCTAATTATTCAATAATTAATTACCTAGATAGATTGATGATTAAATAAATTTACTTTTAGTACATTAATGATTTAATTTACCTTAATTAATTATGATCATTAATTAATCTAATTGGGTTGTTACATACACTCACCTTTCAAGAAATTTCGTCCCGAAGTTATAATAATTTACAATACAAGTGTAATAATACATGATTCATACATCCAAATCAAATAAGCAACATCATTAATTTAAAAACACTTGTACATACTAGTGTACATGGGTAGCTAGTACATACAGAACTCGTGTGTGTACTAATGGAAATAATTAACATATCTAATGCAATTAATATTCATAAGAATACATCAACAGTTTACAATATTAGCATAATCATTTAATCATAATAATTTAGTACAAAGCAACATTTATCTAGATTATTGTAATTCAGTTAAGAAAATTTTTTTTAATCAAGAGAAAATCAAGCAGTTTTGCTATAAGATTAAAATTCCACACACTCCCAACTACATCTAATCATTCTGCATCCCTAACCTACTTCCATCTTCCATCCTTATCCTTCCTCTATTGGACTATCTTGGAACATCAACTATATTGACCTAAGTCCATATAGAACACGTAAACGGAAGTGTCAACAACGTTTACCAAGCTTCCATAATATGAAACTGGCAATCATCATCACATGTCTAGGGGAGCGTGATCTAACACCATCCTCCCATGACTCGAGGTTTTAGAGGATACACGGTGGGAAATGCCTCCACCCCTCCAGATAGAACTAGGGTCAACACCCTATCATGGACCATACAGTGGAACTGTCTTGCTGGGATTTCATCATTGTATTTATTCAGTTTTAGGCAGTCTTGCTACCTGAAAACCTGCACTTTTCCACATATCATAGAAATGCCTTTAAATTGACATAATTTCATATACAAAGATTCATACCATATTGTTTCTCGATCGATGTTCATGACATCAACCCTTTATTATCATTATCCTTTGGCTATTTCATAGCCCATTAACCTGCATATTAGTTATAGCACAAATTCACATATATCCATACACATTATCATGTAAATACATTTAACCATATCAATAACTCAATATCCACGTACCAACATATTTAAATTTCAAATTTTTTCAAGCTAGAAATAGGTTGCATAATATCCATCATAAATCACATAACAATAAACATTCATAGTATTTACATTCACATAGGTCCATATGTCCAAAATTTAAAGTGTCAAGTAATCAATGATCCATATATCATAATCAAATAAAGATACAACTAGGCCATAAGTAATTATAGTTGTCTAAGTCAAATGGGTCATTACATACACCCACCCTTCGGGAAACATAGTCCTGAGGTGGTAAAAAAAGTGAGGGATGATCTCGTCATAAAGTCTCTACATCCTCCCAAGTAGCAGATCATGGGCTATACTTCTCCCACTGGACCTTAACTTGGTCTACCAAACAATTCCTGAGCTGTCAGACCCTACGGTCCAATATGCATAATGGTTCGACCATGATGGTTCCCACGTCCGAGACCTACAATTCCTTCCAATTTAGTTTGTGAGATTTGTCAGCAACATAATGGCATAGAATAGATACATGAAAAAATTATGAGTTGTATGCAAGTTGGATGGAAGTATGAGGCGATAGGAAACGAGTCCAATTCTCTCTTGGATTTTAAACGGTACTATAAATCGAGGCAAAAACTTTGTCCCTTTCCCAAACCGAATGGTACTCTTATTAGGCACCATATAACGAAAGTAAAAAATCCTTTGTCCCTTTCCCCAAACCGAATGCATTTTATTAGTACCCATATCTAATGAAAATATGATTCCAACTGCGAGTAACCCCATTAGTCCTATGTGCAACAACATAAATTTTCTATCTATCATGTTATTCCTTTAGTCTCTGCCTAATAATCACCCATTCCTCCACTTTGAATCCACTCGCCTTACCGGCTACCGTTCAACCTTTCAACTCAACGGTGTCGTACGGCCTTCCATACCTAATTTGCTTCTATGCCATTATTATAGTTCTTTTGCATTTCAATAGATAAGAGCATCATAAGAACAATATCACCGAGAACAAGGTCATCCAAAGAGACACAACTTTTATCCTGGAAAACCCTCTAGGGAAGAAAACCCAACAAAACTTCCTATCATAACAGTTTATACAATGATCAAGAGATAACTCAAACCAATACGTAAAGTCCTCCCTTAAGATGCCACCCTTCTTCTCCTCTAACTTGAAATCGGCAAAATTTCTTGCCCTCATAAGAGAATGAGCAAGTGAGTTGTGTGTTTGAAGTGAGGCGCTAGCTCTTATTTATACTAAGATCGCACGGTGAAAGGTCATTAACCGCGCGGCTTAATTTCACTGCGGTTAAACCCCAATCTTTGATTATTCGGCCTTCCATAACCGCTAAATGTAATTTATTCTCGCCTTTATATCGTTCCGAATGACCAATCCAGAAAAGGAGATTTTATCTTATACAAGACCCAAATTGATAAATCCACAAAAGGGGATTTAATCCAATAATAACAATAATAATAATAATGACAAGTTGATTAATCCACAATGATTTAATCCAATAATAAAATATAATAATAAGAATGCTCTTCATAGCCATATTATTTCAACACTTCAACAAGGTATTCTTTCATCAAAGATCGCAGAGAGGTCCGCATCATCAAGGCATCTAGAGGACAGATCACACAATATCATCTTGAAACATTGCTTAAAGCACATTTCATGAGTCATCGCTTTCTTCATCAGCATCATCATTCTCAAAAAAGAATGCTATCATCATCTACATCGTGGTGTATCATCAAATGATACCCTCATCACAAAGACAGCTTTGACACATCACGCGATCATTAATTCAGCTCAATGTCACAAATGTTGCCGTAGCTCGTCGTAGCCACACTTTGCTTTCGGCGTCTAAAACTCCGTCAAGCAGTAAAATCATCATCTCGCTTTACGTCACAACCATCATGTTGGAAGCAAGGTACACATCTCATATTGTTTTATGTCTGACAACTGGGTCAGGAGCATGGAACACATCTCATCTTTCTTTTATGTCTAACAACGCAGGTCGAAGCAAGGAACACATCAACATCTCGCTTTACGCCTAAAAACTAGGTCGCTTGCGAATCATCTTGTTTACGCCTAACAATTAGGCCGAAGAATAACTCATTTTCGCTTTTACGCCTTCAACAACCAGGTCGTGGCTAAGCGACTCACATAGCCGCCATGCTTACGCTCAACAAAGTTGAGGTCGTGGCTACGACTCATCTTTCTTTATGTCTACCAACAAGGCCAGAAGAAACAAACACATCAACATCTCGCTTTAACTCTAACAACGAGGTTAGAAGCATGAATCATCTTTATGTCTAACAAATGAGGTCGAAGCAGATCACACGGTCATGCTTTAATGCCTAAATCAAATGGTAACCAGTAATACGATTCATCTTGGGTTTTACGCCCAACAAATGAGGTCGCCGGCAAGGATCACATGGCGCCATGCTTCTTTACGCTTCCACGGCCGCAGGTCGCGAAGGCTACGACGACTGATCGACCAACATTGATTGATGATTAGCGAATGATCTTTACCAACGAACCATTTCGTCCGAATAGTTCTCGTGATGTCATTTCTCGACAATACGCCAAGCTTTCATTCTCAAAAGTGTTCCAAACTTACCGGTGATAGAGGTTTATCAACAATATCAACAACCTATTCATCCTGCCAATGCATCGAGCTTCCAAGCGCCTTCCGTACTGGCCTGGGATGAAATGATAGCGATCTCTATGTGCTTCGACCTAAGTCGGAACAATGATTCTCTCATTATTTAATATAGGCCGATTGCCTATAGAATCACGTTGCTCTCATCTCCAAATCAAACAGGCTTTTGTCACAACTTCGAAGCCATATAGCTTCACAACCCAGCGTAATGATGCGCAATGTACCGCCTCCATCGGTATCGTAGAGCAATACCGGATTGTTTCCACTTTCCATGATCATAGCGATCCCAAATCAAACAACATCCGGAAATTGATTTTTCAATGAACACTTCCTACTCAATTCATCGTAAGATATTCACTCGGTAGTCATGACATCCATCATAATGAGACCATGTCCATTGCACTTAAGGTACCATCAAGAAGGTTTTGCATCCATCAAATGAACACGTCTAGGCTCTACCTAAAATTGACTCAAGGTGTTCACTGTAAAGCATATGTCTGGTCTAGTGTTCGCCAAGTACATCAGCGATCCAATAACTGGCCCTGCATGCAGTGGCATATATCAAATCCCGAGCAGAAGCATTCAATTCACCAATCCCCCAACTTTGTTTCCATGGGTGGTTTCATGGACTTTGATCACCATGTCAATCTCTTTAATATTTCGACCGTGTACTTTCCCTCGTTAAGGAAGATTCTTTCTGACTCTTCCATACCTCAAGACTTAATGGGCCATTAGGCCAATGTCTTTTCATTTCAAATTTCACGGAAGTTCTCATTATATTCAACATGAGTTTTTTTTTCTCCATTTAAGAATAAGTCGTCCACATACATTAATAGTATTATCGGTTCATTATCCATGATCTTGAAGTAGAGATGAATCTGCTTTACTCTTTTGTTGGTGTGCCTAAGCTATCAAGAAACGTTAATGCATTTCATACCAAGTTCGGGGAGCTGTTTCAATTGTATAATATTTTCTAATCAAACAGAGAGACTTCCTGCCTTTCAACTTCAAACTTTGTGGTTTGTTCTATATACACTTCTCTTTGATAACACCATTCGTGAAAGTCAGTTTTCAATATCCATCTCAGAACTTCCATTTCATCTTGGCAAGAAGAGCTATAATGGTCAATCATGGATTGCCACGGTTTAACGCTCTCTCATATAGCTCCATTCTTCCTTCTGGAAAGCCAATATTTTTACAATATTGGCTTTTTATATTTCTCATTTCCATCAAAGATCATGTTTTATCTTGAAGATCCATTTTGAAGATACAACATCCTTATTTTTTCTCGTCTCAAACACTGAATACATGTATCTTTTATTATGGATCTAAGATTCTCCTCACTATGGCATTCCATTTCCATTCTTCTTTCCGTGATGGGCTTCTAAAAACATGGTGTTGGTTCAGAAAGTAGATTTATCAAAGCCGTAGAACTGGAGAATGACTTTGGTCTCTTCACTGTCTCGTGGTTCCTTCGAACACCATACTTCTCTCCATTCTTGAATAGGCTCTCTTGCCCAAGCAAAGCTTTTATGGGGGAAGGTCATTGAGGAGGTTCTTTGAACTTCTATTATATGATCTTCGTGAGTTCTTATCGTGTAGTTACATTTCATAGTTCTGCAACTCTAGAACTTCTTTCCTCATGGATTCTTTGGTCGGCCTATTTTACATGTTTTTTCTTCATATACTTCTTTAAGCTTGCATCTTCTTGATTTCCTAAGTGCAACTTCTTCATCATTCCTGCTAATCAATATATGGTGAACAGTATGTAGATTCTGGGAGGGCTTTGGATACTTAAATACAAGATTCCACAAATATTCTCTTTCCCAGAGGGTTCCGAATCCTGTTTCTTTCTCTTTCTGTGATAAGAAACACTGGATAAACAAGATATTTGAGATGTATTATCATGGTTTCTCTTTTCCCGGGTGAAAATTTTTCTGGTCTTGAACTCAAGTGCACTATGGATAGTTCTGTCAGCATTATAAATAACTCTTCTTCAGCCTATGTTACATAGGAAGATCTTGATCAGGAATCATGGTCTTCACAACTTCAATAATCGTTCTGTTCTTCCAAATTGCTTTTTGTTAGATTGTAGTTGTCTCTCTTGATCCCGAAGACTGCTAAGCTTACAACCTCTTCTGAGGTATGAGGCTCCTCCTCCATTATTCAACTGAAAATTTGAATCTTTCTTTTCGAAAGATCTCTATCAAGGCTGGAATTCCTTGAATTACCTAATGTATCATCTTAGATTTTAAGAAATATATTCAGGTTCCGCATTTTAGAATAATCATCATCAATAAATATACATAGTATACATAATCATGCATGGAGGATGATGGCATTGGGGCCACACACGCTTCTTTGACGGGATGAATTCCACGACCTTCTGCTTTGCTATCCCTCTTGGAAAAGGGTTCTGATAGCCCTTTTCCTGCACATCTGCCACATGCCTTCCTCGATCAAACCTTGAGTCTCCGTAAACCTGCGACACCTCTGTATATGTATGCATTAGAAGTTGATAAATAATATTCTATGCCAAAGTTTGCATGGAATTTTCGACAGTATAACAGTAGCAATTTCTGGGTAGACTTTCAAATTTATATAAACCATTTTCAATTTCCAATGATTGCATTGCTTTCATTTAAGGTTTTTCCTTTGGCCAACATAAGAAATTCTCCATTTATGAAGGAAACTCTATAGTCTTTCTTGTCTAAAGTTGATATGGAGAGGAGGTTCTGTTCTAGGTCTGTACATAGAGTACGGCCCTTCATTGTTATTGCTGAGTTTGATAGAATCAAGCTTGTAGTTTGATTCTCCTTTTCCCTTGATGGGATATTTATATTCATCTCCAAGAGTTACTTTATGTTAAAACTTCTTTTCTGAAATACAGAGAGTATTTTTCTTACCCATGCTTCTAGATGCATCATATCACTGTTTTCATGTCCTCTCCAGTTGATACAGATCCTGAGAGAGCTCAGATTAAGACATGGTCCTTAATCATCTTCTAGGTGGTTCTTCATCTTCGCAATGTGAGCATGTTTCCTTTTAAAGCTCTCTCTTGTATTCTTCTTTTCTGATTGGACAATTATTCTGTGTCCCATCTTATCACAATGATAGATTAGAGTTAGATGAGAGATCTCATCCCTTGCATTGTCCTTTTCTTCCTGTGTGTCTCTTTGAATGAGACTTCATTGTTGAATTTGTTGACACAGGGTTCTCTATGAGATCTCCTTTCAGTTAGGGCTTCTTCCTTCCTCCTTTTGTATGAGGCGCTAGGGCTTGACTGCCGCCCCTGTGAAGCGCTCACGGTTGGATACCCCTGTTTCTTCTTGGGTGCATTCTTCCCATAGGTTTTCTGGAACTCAGAGCTCCTTTCTTCCACATAACGACGGATTTAGGTTGAACTCAAGGGTTCCTTGCAAGACCATTTAGGTTTGCCATAAATTCATCTTCGTACGATGGTGCTCTCAATTTATTTCCAATCCTGCTTTTATTTCTTCGAGATTCGTGAGAAATACTTTGAATCATTTTCCTTGCATCTTGCAGTATTCAACTGAGTTCGAGATCCATCTTTGCTGATGTTCTTTCCTTCCAATTTTCTTAGAGAACAACACTTTCTAAGTTAGTTTTCTTTTGATAGATACATACGGGATCAGTGGTTCTTTGGATTGAATTTAATGATTCTCTCACTGGTGCCCTCTGACATTGAGTCCTCTTCCTGATGCTTCTTCTTATGGCATCTTCAAAGTTCTTTAATTTCTTCTTTGATAAATCTTGATAGGTCATTTTTGCAAGGATCGGACCGATCCTATACTTCCGTGCACGGAAGTTGTCTATAGTGCTTAATTTCTCAACAAGCTTTGTGTTGCAGACTTCTTGTACTTTCTGCAACGAAATAACCAAAATTGAAATGCTCAAAAATCAAATTCTTGACCTTACTCAGAGGTATGCTTTGGCGAGTAGCCCGTGTCCTCGTGATATGAGAAATTCCAACACTCACAACCATCCAGGATTTCGACCATGCTTCAGGCACTTCACCGGCATTGCAGTAACATTTTCTCTAGTACTTCTTGTGAAACTAGGGTTTCACTTTTTTAAGCAAGATCCAACTAAAAGGTGTGCTCTAGGTGCCAAATTCATCCTTAGGGGAGCTTTTTAACTTTCTAGAGGTTGGGGGTTGAAACATATAATTTATTACCCCAAAATATAATTTGCAAAAGCCAAGAAGGACATTTTCTTTCAGAATAGTGCTTTCTTCAGGTTGGCTCTATACCATGTTAATGTTTATGCCATTATTATAGTTCTTTTCATTTAAATAGATAAGAGCATCATAAGAACAATATCACCGAGAAATACACACTCACAAGACACACAACATTTATCCTTGGAAACCCTCTAGGGAAGAAAAAACCTAAAGAAACTTCCTTATCATAAATAGCTTATAAAATGTCTAAGAGATAACTCAAACCAATGTAAAAGTCTCTCAAGAGATGTGCCACCCTTCTTCTCCAATATTGTACTGGCAAATACCATAAGAGAATGAGCAAGTGAGTTGTGTGTTTTTGAAGTGAGTATGCCAGCTCTTATTTATGTTAAGATCGACACGCAGAAAGGTCATTAAACCGGTGGTCGACCTTCACTCAGGGTAAACCCACCTTTAATTTATTCTCAGTCTTCCATAATAAAATGTTGGGGTCGACTTCTTATTATGCCCTTTTATAATTGTCCGATGACCAATCCGCAAAAGGGGATTTGGTCCTTATACAATTACCAACATGATTAATCCACAATGGGGATTAATCCAATAATAATAATAATAATAATGACATGATTAATCCACAATGGGGATTTAATCCAATAATAAAATATAATAATAAGAATGCTCTTCGCAGTTACATTATTTCAACACATACAGAGCTTCATAGGGTGGCATTCCAATGTAGCTATGAAAACTCTTATTGTAGGATAACTATACCAAAGGTAGGTCCCTCTCCCAATGGGTTTGATTATCCTTAACATACATCCTAAGCATGTCTTCCATAACCTGATTTACTCTTTCAGTTTTCCCATTCGTTTCAGGATGATATGTTGTGCTCATGTTCAACTGAGTCCCCAATGCTGACTACAAATTTGTCCAAAACTGCGATGTGAATCCAGAGTACCTATATGAAATGATTTTTTTTGGTAACCCATGTAGACGAATGAACTCACTTATAAAAATGAGTGCCACATTAGTGACATCATAATTGTCTCTGACTGGAATAAAATGAGGACTCTCGTTCAACTTATCAACTATAATAAGAATGGCATTATGCCCTAGTGATGTGAGTGGCAATCCCACAACAAAATCCATAGAAATTAGTTCCCACTTGGACATAGGGACATCATGTGGTTGTAGGAGACCTGTCGGGTGGTGATGATCAACCTTCACTTGCTGACACTCAAGGCACTTGGCGATGAAATGGAATACATCAAGCTTCATGCGTACCTAGAAGAAAAGATTCTTCATGTCTTCATACCTTTTCTTCACACCCGGATGCGCACAGTAAAGTTCTCTATGGGCCTCCTTGAGTACGATGCTTCCAATATCCCGACCCTCAGGGATGTATATCCTTCCCTGATATCTTAACAATCCATTTTCTTCAAGGATATACCCTTCATACTTTAGCTCTAATTGCCTCCCACTATGGAGGTCTTAAGTAACTTTTAAATACAAACTATCTCCAAGAAGTTGCCCCGACACTTTCTCCCTCATATTAACTTTCAAGGGCACCAAGGAGAAGATACGTGGTCTCCTACTTAGGGAATCTACGACCACATTCTCCTTTCCATGGATGTATGAAATTCCAAAATCATACTCACTCATAAACTCACTCAATCACCTCTACCTATCATTGAGATCCCTTTGAGTGAAGAGATGCTTTAATATTTCATGGTATGTTTTGATCTCAAAGCTTCGCCCCACTAGATAATGCCTCCGAAGTTTCAGAGCTAGAATTATAGCTGCCAACTCTAAATCATAAACAACATATAGCTCCTCATGTTGCTTCAACTTTCTTGACGCATATTCTATCACTCCCCCATCCTACATTAGCATGGCCCCCAATCCTTGCTTCAAGGCATTCGTGCAGACCGTGAAATATTTTTCCATATCCGACACTCGTAGAATTTATGCACTAGTTATTAACCTCTTAAGCTCGATGAATGCAATATCACATTCCTCTGTCCATTCATACCTGACCCCCTTGCACTGCAAGGTGGTGATGGGTTTCACTATCTTTGATAACCCTTCCACAAACATTTGATAATAACCAACTATCCCCATGAAGCTTCTCACCTCATGAGAATTTTTCGACACTAGCCAATTCCATAATGGCCTTCACCTTTTCTGGGTCCACAGAAATTCCTTCACTGGAAATGATATGACCTAAATAGTGAATCTCTTTCTTGAATAAAGAACACTTCAAAAACTTTCCATGCAACTTGTTCTCTCTAAGGCATGACAACACCACTCGCAATTGTTCCTCATGTTCTCTTTCGTTCTTGGAATATATGAGGATATCATCAAGAAATACCTATACAAAGAGGTTTGATGAAAGGCCTATAAAAAGAGGTCAAGGTACTTTTAGAATACACCATTCATGAGGCTCATGAATACTAATAGTGCATTGGTCAAACCAAAAGGTACTACAATGAACTCGTAATTCCAGAATCGAGTTCGAAAGGAAGTTTTAGTAATATCACCTTCCTTAATCCTTAATAGGTGATACCGTTATTGGAGATCAATTTTTGAGAAAACCGTTGCTCCCTTCATCTGATCAAAGAGATCATCTATTTGTGGTATTGGGTACCTATTCTTCACTGTAGCATGGTTCAAGTCCCTGTAATCTATGCATAGTCGTAAGTAACTATCCTTCTTCTTAACAAATATTACTGGTGCACCCCAAGGTGAAACACTGGGCCTTGTTATCCCTAATTCAAGTAGTTCCTTCAACTTCATATGCAACTCACAAAGTTCTGGAGCCGTCATCCTATACAATGTCTTGGAAATCGGCTCTGCACCAGGTTTTAGCTTGATAGTAAAATCAAGCTCCCTCTTAGGAGGTAACCCTAGCAACTATTTTGGAAAAACATCCTTAAATTCCAACAACATTGGATATTGATCCATAGAGGGTCCTTTCCCCTCATTGACTACTTCCACTACATATAATCGACAACCTTTCCTTATGCAACTTTTAACCTTCATTGTCGAGATAAAGCGTAGAGACATGTTCCTCCATATACCATGGATCTCTACTGACCTTCCTTCATCATCAACACAAAGAACCCTCTTCACGAAACAATCTACCATAGCTCGATGGACTTCTAACCAGTCCATCCCAATGATTAGGTCATAAGTCCCTAGGGCAGTGACGTACACCTTCAACCTAGTAGTACACATTCCCAGGTCTACAAGACAGTTATCTATGCTAGGTCCTACCGCTTGTTTTTCCCCCGAAGCCATCTCGACTTGTTTAAATTCATCATGTTCGTAGGATTTCAACCCACACTTTTCTAATGCACAAGGTGAAATGAAACTATTTGTAGCACCATAATCAAATAAATTTTAAGATTGACATGATTTAGTTTACTTGATGACTCCACCACCGTGGATTGATGTTCTTCCTGACAATTATTGACCACTGCATAAATATGGTGGCTACTACTCGCTCTTCCAATCAGGGCCTTTCCTTCTCTATGCATAAAGCCTGATTGTGACTCTAGATAATCACGCTGGTGATGGGGTCCTCCACACCCCCAAAAATTAACACGAGATGGAACCTGCACACTACCCTGTGAAGGCCTTCGAAATGAGTTCCTTCCCCTGGAGCCCTTGCCCGTACTAGCTACTCCTCTATAAGGTCGTGGGCCTTCTTGCATCATAGGTGATGAATGGGATGTTGTACTTTCTGCCATTGAAATACCTACCACAATTTTTCTAAGTACATATCTATTCCCATAAAGAGGTGGCCTAGAGCTTCCTCCCCGGAGGAACGTGTTGATGGGTCTGAGATCCATTTATCTCAACAGTAGGAACCAAACCCACCTTAGAGGCCCAATTAGACTCTTCAACGTTTGATGGTGGAATGGTTCTCCAAATCTTTCGATCTAGCTAATTTATCGATGGGATTTACTTGGTGATTGACAGGATATCTTTCTACGAAAGTTCCTCCTTTAGGTTAAACATTCTCTTTTTGTATTTTATTTTATTAAATGAGTTTGAGAAAACGAGGTGTGCTGGTATAAACCAACTGATAGAAGGGATTCTTAAATACTGAAGAATATTGAGCCTAGGATAACCCTCACGCTCAAGCATGCAGGCAAATATATTCACACATGTTACAAGCCTAGTAATAATACATTAACTTGTTGGTATTTCAACATTGACTGAGATACAATTATCGTAAGAAAAATATGCATGTAATAAGATGATTGCAAGAAAAATAGTTTCCTTATCTCTAACATTAATCACACATTAACACAACAATTTTCTTTCCATCATTAAGAACAAAAGAACTGCAAAAATATTGAAACAGATAACTTATCAATAGATTCAGAAACTCTTACTCGTTGCAACATCAATTACTGAAATAAAAGTTGGAAGTAATTCCTCCTCCATCCAATCACATAACGCCTTTGATGAAAATCATAATTTTGTCTCTAGTCCTAAATATGACTTCTCAATTAAGGTTGTTCAGAAATAGTTCTTTACAATTCTAAAAAAGAGGGTCTTTTCCCAAAACCATTGACCCTTTCTAAAAAGGTCAATCTCGTTATTTATAAAGAATGATAAACTAAAAATAGCTGCTACAAGTTTAAGTTAAGTAAAAACAAAATATCGCTACGTGGCGCTCAATCTCTTTGTTCTCTGGAAATCATTTCATGGTTTTACTGGAGTGGATGACTCTTCTCATACTCTGACCACTTGAAGAAGAGATCCTCGCATGTGTTAGCATATGGGAATCTGTGTTGGTCCATCGAGGCTGAAAGTATCTCTCTCACTTCTACTGCCCATTCTTTGTATTTGATTATTTTGGAACTCAACTGCTTCATAACTGCACAAGACTTGATCGGATGTTCTATAAAATGTTGTATTTGACCCGGTGCCATGCTCGCCACCTGTGAGATCTCCACTGCCCATGCTGAGTATTGTTCTGTATGTCGCTTGACTATGTCATGCAGGTCAACAAAGTATTCGGGTGAGCCGAATTCTGGGAGGCCAATTCCTTTCATCACCCAATTGATATTTTCCCAACCTTTTTCGCACTCGGCCCACTTATTTTGTATCTCCCGCTAAGGTTCCTGGGCCATACTTACCCAGTATTCGACTGCTTTCTTGATCCGAGAGATGTTGTTATCTCTTAGCACTCAAATACCATGCTCCTCTGCATCTTGTCCCTTTTTCACTGCGCTGATCTAGTCAATTCTTTCTACCACTTGGTATGATTTTTCATACCATCTATCCACTTCCTTGCAGGTTTCTAGTGCCATAAGGGTATCTTCTTGGAAATCGGCTATACCTACAGTGAAAATATGTCTTTCTCTTGTGAACTTTGCACATGCATATTGGAACTCACTCTTCAGAAACATCGTGGCCTGCGTCGAGTCTTGATAGTATTTTCCCAAATGGCGTAGATGATCTAGCTCCTTTAGTGCAGTGGCCAGTTCCTTTTCATCTTTCCTTGATCGATCCAACGTGGCATCAGTGATATCCATCCCTGCACCGATGAGCTCATATGTCTTTGCATGTTTTGTACTTAGCAGCTTCTCCTCCATGGTGATGAGAATCAACCTATCTAGCACGAGTCTTCTCTTCTTGGTGGTCCTCTTCATGATAGCTTTCCTCTTCCTATCATAAGCGATATCCTGTATATCGGCGACCTCATCAACAAGATCAAGGATTTTTTGTTCTCCCCAGGTTAGAGTATTTCACAGGCTCCCTACTGTGTGTATTTGTTCTAGGATTGGTTCCTGTACTTCTTTCATATGCTCTGATGGCTCGACCTCCATCTGGTGTTCATCGACTGGTGAGGTATCGGAAAAAAATGAAGAGTCAGTGATATGTTCAGTACTTACTTGGTGATCTCCTATTGAGGTGTCGATCTCTTGTTGTTTCACTTCCTCTTTTTTTCCACCTGATCCTAACTCCTGTCTGGAGTTGTCTTTCGGAGTCCCCAACAAGTCAAGAAACTTAGTGTCTAAAACACTTTCAGCCTCATGGTCGCCCTGCAGAGGGTTTTGAACTGACGCATCGGGACTTGGAGCAGATTTTTTCTCGTGTTCCTTCTCCTATGTAATTGGTATCATAGTTACCAGGGAGACCTCTGAACTCTCTTCAACATCATAGATGGTTATTAGATCAAACAGGGGATTTGAAACACCTGTTTCACCTGGCGTTCTTGGAACCTCATACTGGGTTGGAATGGTCACTGGTGATCTAATATATGGTGATGGAACTCTGGGGTTTTCCATACCAGTGATTTCCTCCAATTGTGTTGACTCTGAGCCATTTAGTTCTTCTCCGATTGTGATTGGGTCGTCCGACATGATCCTCATCATTTCTATTAGTTGAGGGTCATTCTCTAGCTATTCGAGGACTCTCTGGGCTCCCTCTAGTAACAACAACCCTCTCCTTTGTGCCTCTATGGTTTCTGCTGCTCTGATTTATCCTCTAACCCTCAGAGCTTCTTGAGACGATTGCTCTATTGTTTCGACCTTCTCTTCCATGCTCATATATTTGAACCTAGTCATGTTAGGGTTACCCTTTCTCTGTAATACCTCCTCCTAGTCCTGAGCACATTCTATGAAAATCTCATCTTCAAACTTGTCATGTGCGTTACCTATTTATACATATGAATGGGTAAATGTTCCTATGATTTCCAAACATTATTATAAAAGAAAGCATTTTATAATAGTTAATTTCTTTACCATTTATTCATGTCTTCCTAATTGATTCTTGCATAAAGTCATTGAGGTTTATAACTTCTTTCAATTTTGGTGATTTATTATAATAGCATAATGAATAGGGACAAAATATTGGGGTCTCATAGTAACTCCTATTTCCAATCCCTAAAGAGAAAGTATTGATGTAGACTAAATGCCAACATAGGGATCTGCAACTATATTAGTAAGACTTGGAATTATTAAGCCAAAGAGCATTCAGAAAGCATGACATTGAAACCACTAGCAATGATAGTACCAAAGTGAGGGAGGATGTTATCAAAACAATATTGAAATCCCAACACTAGCTTCTATATTGGCAAAGCCTCAAAATATCTACACATAATGGAACCAATTTTGTAAATATATATTGATATATTGCATTTATACATGGAAATAATGTCTCACAAAGGCTTCCCCTCAAATTTTTCAATGGTAGGAGAGATATTGTACAAGGATCCTTACAACCCCACACCCCCATCCTCACCATCCATTTAGTCCTACCACCTCCTCTCATCCTGGAGCACTCCAGATGATATCATATAGTTCAACATCAAGGATTTTGATTGTGATCGACGACATTGCATATTCTTCTAGTACCTCAAACTAAGACTAGTCCTGTTTCGTCAATATGTTCCTATTCCTCCTATTTATTCTCTTATGCATTGCACAAGTTTACCTCATTGGTTAAACCCTTGTATATTTGCCTTTTGTTTTTTATCTTTATACATTACTTTTAGCCTAGATTTTTTTCTTTTTTAGATGTGTTACATGCTCATATTTTATGCTATTTGAAATAACAACACTCTAGTCACATTGACCTTCTTTTGGTCATTATCATAATCCAAATTTCCAGTTACACCCTATACAAAAGAAAATTTCAATTCACATTCACTAATATCATATCAGTAAGATTGTATCAATGTATATTAAAATCCAGTGACCTCAGATAGCTCAACACCATGAATGAAACATAAGTAGCTATAAGGGACTAAACCCTTGAGAGATAAAGTACCCTTTATACATGCTAGGATGTCTCGTCAATGGATCCATTTCATCAAAGGTTTCAACATCCTCTTGAAAGTGTGAAATGATCTCTCTCAAGTGGCAGGGACAACCTCCATGAAGTGTGTGAGTAGCCCCTCAATGTCCTCCAAAGGATCAAGGTGTAAATCAAGTATGTGGTTATGTGCAATCCATCATCTAAGGGGGGGCTCATTGTTACACACCTAAATGTAGCACTTAAGTGTCGTATGAACCTTATCAAGTGTCGTATGCACCTTACTAAGTGTTGAATGAACTTTATGGAGTCTTGTATACACCTTACTAAGTGTCGCATGCACTTTATCAAGTGTCGTATGCACCTTACTGAGTGTCACATGCACTTTATTAAGTGTCACATGCACTTTGTTAAGTGTCACAACTTTGACACCATGGAAGAACATTTGTCATAATCCCTAGTCATTGTGGAGGAAAAAACTCATCATGAGAAGGTTGAAACAATGCCTTTTACCTTGATATTTTGATCATTTTTGAAGGTTAATTCTCCCCTACCCATGTATAGGGAGCATTGAAATCTTGTTAATGCTCCCATTCCCATATATAGGGAGCGTTGTCAATGCTCTGTGCTCAATGTTGAGGGAGAGTTGAAGTGGTTAGAGGGAGTTATGGCTATCCCGCCTTATTCTAAGGGTTAGTTCCGAGGATATGAGGTCAAGGATTCAAGTCATATCTCATTGCTCCATCCTAGGCACCAAATCCCAACTTATGGAGCTAAATCCTCAACCATTTCCCAAAATAATTCACAGTGGTTAAGCCTCCAAGTAATATATAATGAGTTCATTCCAAGGTGAAAGAGAAGAAGAATCCATGAAAGAATCATAATTTTGATCTTGAGACATTCAAAAGAGGGTTGGATAGGAGAGCTTGGAGGAGCTACTACAATGTCAATGATGGACTATAAGTGCTTCACCATGGCTTTCCATTAATATATAACTTGGCCTATTCCATTCATTTTTTGTGTCATTGGATCATGCATGTCTATTTTTGTGATAGTCATAACATATAGATCTATTGTCACATAAAAATATAGAGTATAAGAAAGGAGATTCCTCTTTGTTCATTGTAGGTCTTATCTCACACCTAGGATATTGGTCAACAAGGTCAAAGGCTGGAGCAGTGAGGACAACCATCATAAAAAGGTATGTTATCCATATCTTTCCTTTTACTCTGATTGTTGAAGTAGGTCTAAAGGGAAGTTAATGTTCGTTTGTTTTATTTTGTCTTTGGATCAAAGAAGGGGTCTTGATCCAAAGGGGGATTTCACCTGTCTGCAGGGGGGACTTTACCATAACACTCATATAGTCTAATGCACCACGAAAATCAAAGGGATGTACATAATTCAAACACAAAATATAAAGTGAGTCATTTCAATGCAAAAGCCACTAGATAGATCACATTAAGTATCCTCTTCAAACTTCACACTATCTTACAAAGTTTTACAATTTTCCAAGTTTAGGTATAGGAGGATCATTAATTATTACCACCTATTAGGTGTGC
>SNQJ01S0192322.1:0-17882 GCA_010110895.2 Picea sitchensis
ATGAGTCTCGACCCCGTAGTGTCATTGTTGCTTTGGGGGGTCATCTCTACAGAATACCAGAGGTAGTTCCAACTACTATTCCACCTAAAAAGTGTCGCAAGGTAGTATCTCATATTGTAAAATTCATCTTCTTCACAGTCTATTCAAAAGGGGAACAAAAGGACACTGCATCCACTACAGCCTTTCCCCAAGCACCTTCTATCCAACAGAAGCAGGTCGACGAGGTTGTAGAAAAGTGCAAAGATTCCTTCTGCACACTGTCCTCTCATGTAGATCATCTTGTTGAAAAACCTCATCCTCAACAGGTTCGTGACAGACTTCCACAAATTGAGTAACGCAATGTCTCTAGGAAGGCAAGCAACTCACCAAGATGTAGAGTCAACAAATGCTTTTCCCTCTCCCCAGAGAACTCAACGCAATGGAGACCATTGCTTCCTAAGGAGGGAGGATTGATCTATATGGATATCGGTGGCCTTCCACCTTTTCCAACTGGCTCAAAACAGTTTTCTGGCAATTTTGGCAATTTACTATTTTTAGCAGGTTTTAAATTCCGGGGCCATTTTGAAGGCCCAAATGAAAGTTTTTCGAGATAGAGGTTCTCAATTGTAGCCGAAGGCACGATTGATCCCCAAAAATGAATTTCCTCGACAATACCTTTCCAACGAGCTATTATATGCCTAAAACGGAGATCCTATTTAAAATTTACGACCCCGAGAAGTTGATGTACTAACTTACCCAAACGTGGCCCACATGACTTTTGGTGCTTCATCTCCTAGGGTTAGGTTTTTGGATGTCTAGGGTTTTCTGCATTCCCATTTATTGTAAAAATGCCTTCAGAGCCTCATTGTAATCATCTTCTTGCAAATGTGAGTAGCCGTCACATCTCTTCTTAGAGATAAGCTCCCACCATTCTAGCGAGTCTTTCACTCTGTATTTTTACAGTCTCTGTACATTTCCTTCATTAATAGAAATCGTGTATTACTGTATATATATATTTCTAGTTGCATCTCTGACACATTTCTGCTACATTATTGAATATCTGCAATATCTCTGTGCATTTCTTTATTATATCTCTGCTCTCAATTTGTGCCGAAAATAATCTGGATCAGTGGTTTCAGAGCAGGTTGCTCTTGATCATTTTTTCAGTGCATGTCCCCGACGAGGTCTGAGTATAGCAAGTTGGGTCTCAAGCTTGTCTCTCTTGAAGACAATCGCTCTCACACACCCAAGAAACCCTCAATGGAGGAAGAAAATAAAAAACGACGGAGCAGACGATCCTATCAATCTGTTGCTTGAGCAAGATCTCACGCGACAGAGGGACAAAATGATGGAGAATTTTTTCCACATCCTAAAACACCTACCGATAACATCAGGTGTATATTCATCAAGTGACCACTTTGGAGGCACCTCTCCTTTCAAGGTACAGGTTAATTTTGACATTCATTTATTTCAAGGACAGATAGATGCAGAAGCCCTAGAAAAATGGTTAACTCTGCTAGAATGTTATTTCTCTTTTCACAATTTTTTCAACAAAGAAAAGATCACCTTCACACTCCTTAAATCTCTCCCTCATGTCAAACATTGGTGGGAAACTTACTGGGAGAAATTTCCATAGAGGAGTCTGGAATATATGGGGTCGATCCCACTTGAGATTTTTGTGTGGATGTGGTAAAGGAACAGTATTACCCTGTTGGCAACTATGAGGACTAATACATGAGATGGACCACACCGTGACAAGAGAGGGGCCAAGCAGTTCCGGAGTTCACCAATACCTTCCATACCTTGTGAACCAAGCTGGGTATCAAAGACTCCGAGTGACATTTGGTTCTGAAATACCATGGGGCTCTACACAGATACATCCAGACTGAAATGAATTTTCTAGACATCTCATCACTCGGTGCTTCTTATCGATATGCTGTTAAAATTGAGAAGAAATTTAAGCACTAGAACAAATGGGAATTTGGGTATGCAAATCCGCAACAACCAAAGTATGACAAAGACGTCCCTAACAAACAGTCTCCTGAAAACCAGTCCAAGACACAAGAAAAGAAGGGCCACAAGAAGACAAAGAAGGACACCAGAAAATGGTGTGATTTCCACAAAAGTCCCTAGCACAACACCGATGAATGTCTCTCAATATTATAATTGGTGGCCAAGATCAAAGACAAGGAGACAAACCCTGATTCGGAATCTGATTCTCAAAATACTAGTAAGGGACAGATCATTGATTTAGACCCCACTTCTATTGTCATGACCGCAACAATTCAACTAGAAGAACCAACAGATCCTGAAGAGGGGGAGCGCCTTTTCCATTCGTAGATGTGGGTGAAGGGGACCCCGTTGCATTTTATTGTTTATAGTGGAATCCAAAAGAACCTCATCTTAGTAGAGGTTGTCAAACATTTGGGATTGTCGACAACACCACAGCTGCAGCCATACAATATCGGGTGGCTTCGCCAAGGATGAGATCTTCGTGTCAACCAACAATGTCGATTATCATATGACATCCAACCCTTCAAGGATGAGGTATTATGTGATGTTGCCCCATTGTATGTCTATTATGTCCTCTTGGTCCAACCATATATGTGGAGATGCCATGTTGTTTATGAGTCTCGACCCCGTAGTGTCATTGTTACTTTGGGGGGTCATCTCTTCAGAATACCAGAGGTAGTTCCAACTACTGTTCCACCTAAAAAGTGTCACAAGGTAGTATCTCATACTGTAAAATTCATCTTCTTCACAGTCTATTCAAAATGGGAACAAAAGGACACTGCAACCACTAGAGCCTCGCCCCAAGCACCTTTTATCCAATAGAATCAAGTCGAAAAGGTTGCAGAAAAGTGAAAAGATTCCTTCTGCAGACTGTCCTCTCATGTAGCTCAACTTGTTGAACAACCTCATCCTCAACAGGTTCATGACAGACTTCCACAAACTGAGCAGCACAATGTCTCTAGCAAGGCAAGCATCTCAGGAAGATGCAGAGTGAGAAAATGCTTTTCCCTCTCCCCCGGGAACTCAATGCAATGGAGACCATTTCTTCCTAAGGAGGGAGGATTTATCCAGATGGACATCGGTGGCTACCCACCTTTTCCAACTGGCTCAAAACAGTTTTCTGGCAATTTTGGCAATTTACTATTTTTAGCAAGTTTTAACTTCCGAGGCCAACGAGCTATTATACGCCTAAAACGAAGATCGTATGCAAAAGTTACGACCCCGGGAAGTTGATGTAGTAACTTACCCAAAAAGGGCCCACATGACGTTTGGCGCTTCATCTTCTAGGGTTAGGTTTTTGGATGTCTAGGCTTTTTTGCATTCCTGTTTATTGTAAAAGGGCCTTCAGAGCCTCATTGTAATCATCTTCTTGTGAATGCGAGTAGTTGTCACATCTATTCTCAGAGATAAGATGCCACCATTCTAGAGAGTCTTTCACTCTGTATTTTTACAGTCTCTGTACATTTCTTTCATTAATAGAAATCATGTATTACTGTATATCTGTATTTCTTGTTGCATCTCTGACACATTTCTGCTACATTATTGAATATCTACGATATCTCTGTCCATTTATTTATTATATCTCTGCTCTCATTTCGTGTTGAAAATAATATGGATCATCATCTGCGCATACATGGAAAATGCTTGTTGTTGCGCCTCCTGTAACTACGCTTCCATATTTCTTAGCTCTGGATCCTCGGTGAGGCGTTCATATGTTTGTGTGATTCTATCACTCAACTATTTTCACTCTAAGGTGAGGGCTCTTATCCTTCTTACTTTGTTATTAGTGCTTTCCTCCCTCTGGTCACGCACCTCCTGTGGGGTGCTCAACACTGCTTGGGCCTCCAATTCTATTATCCTTGCTTGAAGCTACTAGATGGTCTAAGTGAGCTTCACTACTTGAGCCTCAACTAAATCCTCTCCGTCCTATGCCAGGCCTAGTACAGAGTAAAATTATTTACTCACTACCTCTTTGACTGTGACCCGCTCTACGAGCAACTGCTCCTTTTCTCTATGTAGTTGGGCTTTTCCCTCCTGGAGCATTGCCTGAAATTCTTCTCTCTAACTTTCGTAGGTGGTTGCACTGTACCGTGCTACTCGTAATTTCTCTAAGGCTTCATATTTTGTTTCAAGGTTTTTGTAGCCTTCTCCTTCTCTTCCTGGACTTTTTGAAGTCGAGCTTCTGTCGCATCTACAATTCTTCTTAATTGGGTTGGTTCATCACCCAATTTTGTAATCTATGATGTAGTAGGTACTGCACGGACCAAATGAATAGCTTGTTGGAATTCCTTCAATTCCTTCTTGACCCTTCCATATAGCTCTTCCTTCTTCCCTACATATCTCTGCAATAATTCCTCATAAACATCCTCCACAGCTCCACGGACCAAACTGATATTGTCCTCCGTGAGTGTTTCCTCTAACTAGGTCTTATTAGCACACATCTTATTTCTTGTTGAAGGTTTCTTTGGAGAAACATTCCTCTTCTGCAGTGTTACTATTTCAATAGGGGGATCTTTTGGTGGTGTAGCTACAGAGACCAGATGGGAGACTTCACGGACTGGAACCTTGCAGGAGGTAGGTTCACAGGATTTGAACCTCACTGGAGCAAGATGACCACACAGAGTGGGACTTCACCCTAGCGAAGTTATATGACTGTTGGAGGCACCCCGATCGTTAGAACGATGCTCCAGAATGGTTAGAAAATCAATTTATGGGTGGATGGATCTCTCTTGGATGTTGAGATCGTGCCATAGCGAACAAATTCACATTAATGAAAACATTCCTGCCCATTGGAAGAATCTATTACAAGGCCCCGCTTATTGAACCCGTAGGTCATCGCGTCGGGACCACTTTTTGCCACCCATGATTAACTAAGCTAACATAGAATTGTCTAAGATTTGAGTTGTGTTATCTAAATATAGACCTCACCATCTGTTTTTCTACCCATCCTATCCATTCACCTACCCCGACCTATATGTTTAAAAGTGAGAATGTCGGGAAAACCTAGGGAATTAGAGAAGTCTTTCGAACAGGTCCTCAAGAAGATAATGGCTGACAGAGCATTATCTGAAGGTTTCCAGGCGTCGTTGACAAGAGGACTACATGCTTCCCCTTTGACTGGACGTCATTATGGTCGTGTTAATCCCGTGACTGAGCAACGAAGTAAGCATCACAATGATATGGCTAATGCGAAGAAGATCCCATCCATCCTACCAATGTATATCCCACCTTTGGCTGGCACTGTTAACTATGACATCATCCCATGAGATTATGAGTACACCTTGTTCAGTGCGTACATTTCGAAAGGAATATACGTAGTCGGGAGTCAGTTAGGACAGATCCTGCTACTAAAGAACATCGACTTCAATATAGGTGACAGGAAGAACTATGTTATGATAGCACCCCACCATTACTTGACAAAGTCAATTGGGAGGAAGCCTCACCTCGTCTCCTAGCCGTGGATTAAGGGGTTGGAATAGTCCATCGTGATAAATGTGATGAATATTCCCCATTTTGGTCCTGACCAGGAGGTTAACTTTTGCGTTAAACTCCTCTTTTCATGATATCATGGTGGATACATGTGGCTCGATCGGAGTATTACTGTGGATCCGACACCAGATTACAGGATTAGGCATGAAGGGACCTGACCCTCAACAATTTTGTCTAGGGAAGGCCTCGGACCTCTCCCTGGCATAGCGCATCAAGGAAGCTTATGGCAAAGTCAAAAAAGGAAAGCGAGGTTACAAGGTAGCCTCTATACAGGATGGTGCAGTGCGCCTCACTTTCCAACTCATATTTGGAAAGATCGTAAGGAAGAATCGCCCCACACAGGTCAGCGGGTTTGTGGTGGAACTCGCAGGAAAATGTGTGGAGGGAATGCATATGAACTGGGCGAGCTAACTCTTCAATGAACTAGAGAAAGACTGCCACAAAGCCCAGGATCTAGGACACAAATTCCACTACAGTTGGTTGATCATTTTGATCACATTTGTTGCTTGGAAAATGCCTGAAAGAGCCACCTTCCTGGAGATTGAACCCTCTAAATCATTGGCCGCTCAGTTTTCTACCTTGTGGTACACCAATGACATGACGAAACAGTGGAAATCTAATGACGTGTTTCATGCATACTATCAGCAACCGAAGGTTTCCATTGCGTCATTTCCACGCATGACACTATGCACTATGCACCAGTACAGACCAATAACAAAGTTCAACTCATATTCTCATTTCATCTATATCACTACACGCAGAGATGAGAACAAGGAATAATTATAGTCATACTACAATATAACAAATGAATACATGGAGTAGATCACAAAGGAATGGCCGGAGGATTTCCTTGTACCTGTCATTGACACAAAACTCTTTGACAATGACACCATAGGAAGCCCCATGGTCACCCGAGTTGAGCATGTCAGACAGTCCAATGGGACGAAGAAGAAGAAGAAGCAAGAAGAAGTCCAGGATATAGAGATTGATGAGAAGGACAACGCCTCTGAAGAAAATGGATCTAGCTCGCTAGAAGGAGGAGGAAATGAAGCATATGGACAAGGAGGAGGCGAAGCTACACCACCAAAATATCCCCCTACTGAAACAGTAACACCATAGAAGAGGAAGGTTTCTCCATAGAAAACTTCAGCAACAAAGAAGACGCATGCTAATAAGCCCCAGTTAGAGGCAACTCTCACAGAGGACGATATCAGTTTGGTCCATGGAGCTATGGAGGAATCTTACAAGGACATCTTGCAAAGATATGGAGTGAAGCAGGAATATCTATATGGAAGGGTCAATAAGGAATTGAAGGAAGTACAATAAGCTATTCATTTGGTCCGCGCAATACCTACTACGTCACAGATTGCAGAATTGGGGGATGAACCAACCCAATTGAGAATACTTGCAGATGTGGCAGAAGCTCAACTTCAGAAAGTCTAGAAAGAGAAGGAGAAGGCTACAGAAGCCTTGAAAAAAGAAAAAGATGAAGCCTTAGAGCAATTATGAGTAGCGTAGTATAGTGTAGCCACCTACGAAAGTAAGAGAGAATAATTTCAGGCGATGCTCCAGGAGGAAAAAGCCCAGCTACAAATAGAAAAGGAGTAGTTTCTCATAGAGTGGGCCACAGTCAAAGAGATAGTGAGTAAATCATGTCACTCTATGCTAGGCTTGTCATAGGAGGAACAAGATTTGATCGAGGCTCAAGTAGTGAAGCTCACTGAGACCATCCAATAACTTCAAGCCAAGATAACAGAATTGGAGGCCCAAGCAGTGTTGAGCACCCCGCGAGAGGTGCGTGACCAGAGGGAGGAAACCACTAAGAACACAGTAGGAAGGATAATATCCCTTGCCTTGGAGTGCAAACAAATGAGTGATAGAAGCGCACAAATATATGAACGCCTCATTGAGGATCAAGAGCTAAGAAAGATGGAAGCGCAGTTACAAGAGGTGAAACACCATGCATTTTCTCTGCAGGTGAAGATGAAGTTGCTCACCGCAGTTGAAATAATGAATATATATCAGGAGCAGCGCACAGTGAAACAACAAATCACTTCCCTCTAGGGAAATGTAATTCAATTCATGCAGAAGCTGCAACCTGTGCAGGACAAAGCCTGCAAGGTGTTCGAAGAAATTGATGGACAGGGCTCGCAATTGGACCAAATGGTTGCATTAGTAGAACAATGCCTAGAAGGACCTGTTACAGAGCAGATGATCCAGGATCTTGCTAAATAGGAGGCTCACGTGAAGCAGCAAGTTAAGGCAGCTAAATCTAAGCTCGAGGCCTTCAAAGCAGCGTTGTCCAGACCTAAATGACTCAAGATGAGTCACAGGTGAGTGTTGGGGGCCTGTTGGCCCTCAAATAAGTTTGAGGAAACCTTGGTCAGGGTTGGAACACTTTTTGGACTTTGACACATTGTTCAAGAAAGGAGTGCCCAGGCAGAGCAGAGATTGCGGATCCCACCGATTTTGTGGGCAATGTGGACCTAGTAAGGGGTTCTCTAGGGTTGTTGTAAATATTTATGGGATGTCGGCCCATGGGGTTTTACACATGATTAGGCCTTATTGTAAGGGATTGTAAAAGTATAAATATGTAAGAATGTATTGTATAAGTAGTGGGGAAAGTGGATAAGTGAAAGCAGTTCAATTATCTTTGTGCAAGGGAATGTCTTGCATTAGAGATTTGTGCTTGATAAAGAGTTGGCTCTGTGCCTTGACCTAGTTTGGGAAGGAGGATCTAGTGCTCAGTGCGCAGATCTCCTATCTGGTATGAAGCTTGACTCTATGGATTAGTGCACAGGAGTCACTGAATGTAAAATATTGACGAATAATAAAGGAGGCGAAGGAGTTGGTGGATGTAGCCCCACACTGGGGTGAACCACATATATCTTGTGTCTTTGGTTTGATTTTTGATGTGTTGTTTATGTTATGAATATGCTCAGTGCTTTGATTATTATGTATGATAGATAGATTTGTTGTTGCTTAGTGCTTACTTGTGTTAAGGGTAAATGAATGTTAGATATAACTCAGTGCTATGTGCTAAGTGGTTGAACTGATTAATATTTATTGTTACTGCTCTGATCCATCTCTGGATATGTTATGCGATGTTAATAAAGCTAATAAAATAATGCATATCACCTTCTAAGTGTTGCTAGAATACTCTGCGAAGTTTTTTTATCACATATCTGTGTCCCGGCTTGGTTACAGACACTTGTGTCATGTAACCCCCCCTGCTTCTACCTCAGGTGAGACTTCACCCGCTCCGTAGGTGTTGCCGAAAGGGTCGGTAGTCGGGATTTTGTTGGTGTGTTGTTAAGCATTGATTCCTAGGTCTGCCCCTATGCCAAAACACCCACACCCACATACAAAACACAGGACATGTCATATTCCTCTTCCTATGTCTTGTGACACTGATCCACATATAACTTTACACCTACAGGAATAGGAACCTTGACTGGTTTACATTCCTGCATATTAAACCTCTAAAATATTGTCTTGACATATTTCCTCTAATTTAACCAAATTTACATGTTTGGTTGATCTTTTTTAATTTCCATTCCCAAAATGAAATTCACAGTACCGATATCCTTCATGTAAAATTTAAAGGAAAATTGAGTTTTTATATCCTAGATAATCTCCCTTTCATTTCCTATCAACAACATATCATCCACATACAAGACAAAATAAATAATATCATCACTGATTATTTTGAAATGAACACATTGATTTTCTTTGCTCCTTACGAAGCCTAGTCCCAACATATAAGTATCAAATTTTTGATACCACATCCTTGGAGATTTCTTTGACACATACAAGGATTTTTTCAACCTGCATACCAGCTCTTTCTTTCCCTTCACAAAAAATCCTTATGGCTTCTTCATGTATATTTATTCTTCCATATCCCCATGTAGGAATGATGTATTCACATCCATATATTCTACTTCAAAATCAAACACAACAAGAATAGATAAAAAAAAAACTAATTGAATTTAACTTGGAAACAGGAGAAAACAATCTCACCAAAGTCAATTCCCTCTACCTGGGAATAACCTTTTGCTACTAAACGAGCTTTATATTTCTCCACTTTTACTTTTGTATTTATCTTCTTCTTAAACACCCATTTGATTCCAATGGGAATTCTTCCAGTCAACAACTCCACTAGATCCCAAGCCTCATTCTTATCCAAAGCTGCCATTTATTCAACCGTGTCCTTTTTCCAAAGTTTTCTATCCTATGAATCCACTGTTTCCCTAACAGTTCTAGGATCATCATCAATAATAAACAAAGAAAAATTTGAATGGAAATCGGGTGGAGTATAAATTTATGGTTTCCTTCTTTCCTGAACCAATCTCCTCAATACTTCATGTTCTTCTATAGATTCTGAGTATTCATCCTTCAACTCAAACTCTATTTTCTCTGGTTCTTCCTCCTTTGGTAGGAATTCCTGTTTGAAAACATATTTGATTTCTTTAAATACCACATCTATACTATACACTACCTTATTAATTTATGGGTTCCAAATCTTATAACATTTCAGACCATCTTTATACCTAATAATGATACACTTTTCAACCTTTTTATCTAGCTTACTCTTGTTTTCCTTTGCAATGTGAACATAGGCATCAAAACCAAATACCCTGATATGTTTTAGAGAGGGTTTCTTACAAGTCCATACCTCGTGTGGATTATTTTCATCCAACATTGATGTGGGTGATCTATTGACCAGGTAACATGCAGTACCCATGTCCTCCTCGACACCACTGAGCATGCACCTTGCTTTTTTCATCAACGTCTTGTTCATCCTTTCTACAACTCCATTTTGTTGAGGTGTGTATGGAGTAGTCTTCTTCCTTTCTATACTACACTTCTTACATAATTATTTGAATTCATTTCCACATAACTCTCCACCATTATTTGTCCTCAACACCTTAATTCTTTTCTCTGTTTGATTCTACAAAAGATTCTTAAACTCTTTAAACCTATCAAAGAATTCATATTTCTTCCCGAGGAAATATATCCATGTATTCCTTGAGAATTCATCTATAAATGAGACATAGTACACAAAGTTTCATAGTGATGAAACTGACACAGGTCCAAACACATCAATGTGCACCAATTGTAAAATTCCCTCTGCCCTTGATGCACTAGAGGGGAATCTTACCCGATTCTGCTTCCCATATACACAATGTTCATAGAAATCAAAATATAGAGAGGATTTATACATACCTTTTGTTAGCACCAAAAGTCACTCCTGGATTGCAGAAGGAGTAAGCCTGATACCCATAAGTTTGTATGTCACAGGTTGGTTACAAAAGGGTGATAAAATGGGAGTAAACTCAGAATAATATTGCTTTAACTCAAAAGAATGGGTTGGGCGTGCATAGATAAGTGAGGTCATGATCTAACTTAAGCCAGTGATTTTGCATCATGGTGAGTAGGCAGAAGAAAAGGTGAGAAAGGTATGAAGGTCTACTCTAGACATCCAGTCTTCCAACATCCTTTGGAGGAAAATTCTAAGATATAAGATCCTCTCAGATCTGAAAACTTCAGGAAACTTAAAGTTACTACAAAAAAAAATATAGTCAAACATACACTATATGATAGTCACAACACCCGACTGGATCATCCATGCCCGGGCTTTAAGAGTCAGAAACAAGGAATAAAAAAAGAAGTTGGCTGCCATTAAACAAGAAGTATCAAGTATCATTCATAACCAGAGAACTAGAGGCCTCATCAAAACATTACAATCGAGAGCTTAGCTCTACCATCGATCCCTACAAAAATATAAAAAATGAGTATATATATTTAGAGAAATTTGCTCCCTTAACAACATGAGAGTTGTTGAGTTGCTTCATTTAAGGCTTTACGTGTGCATGGTCTTCTTGCAGACTGTGCACACAACTTCTTGTCTAACACTAGTTCAGACGACATGGCTTTTGTAGGGAACCTGTCCATCAGGGGTACCATGGGTTGAATATTCTAGACCTTTCCCCATGTCTTCCATTTATGGATTGAGCTGAAGTTTCAACAACCTGCTCAATCTTCAATAACTACTTCTCCCATGGAGGGTGGTTGAGACCGAATACATAGGGGACGACCACGTGCCTCTCCCAAGGCTTGGAGGCTAGCCTCTTTTTTCTTCGGGCCCCATTCTCAATATATCCCAAGGCCATGACCCCGCGCCTATCTTCAAATGCATTTCGGCACTTTCCCTTTTGGGGTGTTTTCACCTCCCCTGACTTTGATATAGTGATGCCCGAAATCGTTAAACATTGGTTGAGATCAATGGTCATCTTTGCTTCGAGATGGACGACCATGATCTATTTTCCATTGAACAACCATGGCCCTCATTCTCTTTGGCTCCACTTCATACAACCCTGAGGCTGTGACCATGCCCGACACCAAAGGCGCTTCGTGAATTTCGCATATCGACGATGAGAAGGAGTCAACTCCTCATCCTTCAGACTCCCAGCATTGGAAATCATGATGGGGATCAACTTGTGTTAGAGCCTCCATTATCTCTCATCCATATGGTCACCAGCTAGGATTGCGAACTCAACCCCCGGGGGTTCTATAATTTTTTGTTTCAGTGTTTCAGGCTATGGGTGGATTTGTTGACGAGAACCCCAAAACGTCGACTCCCAAAAAATCTCAATCAGTTGTTACCTGTCCCCACTGGATCAGACATCTTAGACCATTTCAGGCCTCTACCTGACACAAACCTCCATGCAACTTCATGGCCCCAATTACCCGAAGACCGCTAATCTGCACCATTAATGGATCATCGTCATTGAAAAGTGAACTTTTCCCTTTCTCTTACTTTGTGTCATTGTTCAACCATTCTCGGAGTTGCAGATAGTGAAAATGGAGACTTGGCCGACTAGACTTAGGCTTGGGAAGGCAAAGGTTTAGTGATGGAGGAAAAAAAAGGGGTGGGGGGAGTGATTGTCCTTTGGAAGAGACAGAAGGAACCTAGGGTCGATCTCTCTGGAATACTGACAGGGAAAACTGGTCAATCGACAAGGATGACTATGACTGAAAGAGAAAGACATGCCGGGATGGGGAGGAAAATCACGATGGAGTCGACAAAAGGGGAGAAAACGAGCAAAATTACAGACACGGGAAGGAAATACAGACCCCCAAGGATTTTATAGGAATATGTTATAACACCTTCAACCATACCTTTACCATGTAATACTCGAAGGCCTTTCTCTCCAATATTCCCCAGAATTTGATGCCACAACATAGTCTTTTCTCTAGAGAGTGTAGGCATTTTTTCTTCTTCAGATCCAATATGAGGAACAATGAAACTATTAATATTACACCCATAACTAATAGTTCTTCCATATATCTTATACATAGTTCTAAACCAAACTCCCTTCAACAACACCATTTCTCCTCAAACCATCATGTAAGTTTATTTCCCGAACATTGTTTTTACCCATGCATCGTCCATTTTGATTACAAAAATCAATTTTCTGGCCAATCTTGGCATGTGTATAACACCAGGTAATTTTAGAATCATTCCATCCATGAGCTTCAACTTGAATTTTCCTCGTTCTATTATTTTTCCTGTCGATTCATCACCTAGGAAAACATCACCTCTGCCATACCTTTCATATTCACAAAACCACTCCCTGTGAGGAGTCATATGAAAGGATGCACCCGAGTCAACCAACCATGCCTCATGATATTCATGTGTGCTTGAAGAAGAAAAGTACACATCCCTTCCTTCTTGCAAGGATGTTTTTTCTTCTATAGAAGGAGAATCTTCAAATCCCTTCCCTCTCTCAACACTTTTGGATTTAAATTTCTTCTTGTAGTGACCTTTTCTTCCACATCTCCAGCACACATTTACAAAAATTTCTGGGAGATTTAGATCTCCCACTCGAGGACTTAGATATATTTCTTTTTTGGAGATTCCTCTTGCAAATAATTCATGTGTACTATGTCCTTCCATGTTCTTCCATCTCATATCCTCCAACAACAAGGGTGATACCACATCATCGAAACTTAAAGTAGTTGTATTACTACCTATGGCCACAACTATACTATTCCACGAGTCTGGTAAAGAGCACAATAAATCGATGCACTTATCTTCATCAGAAATATTAATCTCAATAGATAATAGCTAACTTACCACAATATCGAAGGAATTCAACCGCTCTGTCGGATCTCCATCTTTTATCCTTATGTTATACAACTTATTCCATAATAACAATTTGTTTACAAGGGATTTAGACTGATATAAAGTCCCTAAATTATCCCATAATTCCTTGGATATAGCTTCCCCTAACACATTCAATAATACTGAATTTGAGAGACACAACCAGATTCTTCTCTTTACTTTTTGATCCAACTTTTTCCAATCTTGTGCTAGTGTTCATGTAGGTGCAGTACCCAGATCCACAAAGATCCACTGATCTTTTTCCACAAACATATCTTTCATATTGATCTTCCATGGCTCAAAAAAATTTCCATTAAATTTCTCGATATCTATTTTCAAACTGCTCACCATGTATTTTCACCTGAAGAATCGATACTCTAGATCTCCCACTGTAACAAGGCTTATCACATACCCGAGCCAAACCCTTATCCAAAAGGCATCCCCTAAAGCCAATAACAACTCTGATACCAAATGTATATTTTAACCTTGTACAATTATTTATTGCTAACATATTCTCAATAAAAATAGAAAATATACAATGGCACACACACACACACACACATTACACAAAGATTTTTACCCTAGAAACCCAAATCGAGAAAACCAACAACATGTTTAGAGACAAACCTCTAATATTCTATTCATATATTCATTGTTTACAATAAAATACATATGTAGGATCCTGCAACATCCAAAACCCCTAATCCATTGACCCGGATTAGTCAACAACCCTAATTCTTTAACCTAAATTAGAAAACCATGTGTTGAAAACCCGCCCAAAAATAGACTTAAAAAACACCATTTTTTTTTCTTCAGGGGCATTTCCCTTTCCCCCTGCAAACTTCCTAGATAGGGGGGATATTTCCCTCATGACCCCATGGGAAATTGGGAGGGGGGGGGTGGCTAGAACCCCACGTGCACCCAACGCAACACAGACACTATATCTATTTGTGGAAATAATATAACACATACCCAACACACCTTGTGTTGGTTTTTAAGGATTCATCATTCCTTGTCCCCAAAAAACTACCCCTTATCAACATCAAATAATTTTATTCTAGGGTTTGTATTAAAGGATTTGGTATCTGGCCCCCATTTATGTCATTGATATCTAACTCAATCATTTCTCACATGCTCAACTTCAACACATTCTTGCATCATGGGGATTTGTACATCGACTCCATTGTATTATCTCCAATCGAAGACCACTAGACATGTATGGATATATTTTCAGCATTATATTGAGCCCTCTAGTGAGGGCCTCTCTTCAAGTAACCCCTACATGTTATGGCTAGTTTGTATTGATGGTTACAATGTTCTAGATCTAATTAAAGACCACAAGAAACATATGTCCCTTTTCAACATTGTTTGGAGCCCTCAAGAAAAATACACCCTTAAAGTGACTCCCTATGTATTCATGCCCAACACCCTTGTGGAAATCCTTTTTTGCAATTCTATGTTGCCCAGGGTGCCATTATTCCCTCACATGTCAACCATTCCTCTTTCTCAATAATTGAATCTATATTTGTCCATGTGGAAAGAGGATGCATACTCTTCAACTCCAGGTTCAATTGTGATGGAAGAAACATTTATTTTTAAAATGTATTTATATCTAGACTATTTTTCCATGATATCATATTGTACTTTTCTTTAACAATTTCATAAGTATGGGGTTGTTTCCTTGTTTTTATAGAGATTACATGTATATGTATCACCCCCTTCTTGTTTATTTTTCAGGTGGGTTATGTTACCACTCAAACTATCACTAAAAGGAAATTACTTCCCTATGTAGGAGAACCTAGAGGCAACTACTAGGCAAGCCACCCACTATCACCTCGTTGGCCTTGCCTCTTTCTTTTTTTAAACCATAAATGTAATTTTTTATTATATATGTAAAAAACATGTTTTTTCGAAGCAACAACAAGTACAAAAATTCGTCCAGGAGTTTTCCAAAACACTACATAATTCTAGTTCGCTAAATACAAAGAAAAAATTAGTTACTAGCCTATAATTCCAAGTGTTTTTGCAGGCATCCTACTGAACAAACTGACATAAAATGTAGATAAAATAGAGAAAAGATTGATAATATAGATTATTTCACATTTTTCTACTCTTATTGTTCCTCTCCAACTCATTGATTAGCCTCATCTTCGACCTCCATAGGGACCTGGTACCTAGTTTCTTCCTCTACCTCCCCTCCATGAATGGAGCTTTGAGTGCCATTATTGTTGGAAGCCAACATAAAATTGTCCATATGTTGTGCTAAAATCAGATACCACAATTTTCCACACTCAACCTCTATCGAATCCAAGCAACCCATGAAACTAAGAACAAGACTTGACACATTTTCATTTTGATAAATATTGATGTGTTCTAGTTCCGCAACTTTGGCCATGAGAACCAAGATGGAACTACTATTTTCTTTCCCAATTTACTCATTCCTCTAAAGGATTATCTTGATCTCCTAGGTGTCTTATCCTACCATTGCTTTCTTCTCTATTGACCATGTCTCAAAATGAATGACCACCTTGAACACTAATCCTAGAGTTATTCCTTGGCCTGACGAAATGCCCTATGCTTCCCAAACTCCCTCATGCCACCTAAGCATAACCTCTTCTAACTAACGATAATTGAGAGAATAATTCCCCTTGATCTCAACAACCATTACAACAAACAACAACTCTCATAGTAAACCCACCTCCATCATAGAAAACTCAGGGAGAATCCTCCATCGTCTAACCATGATAGTAGAACCCCCTTTAAAATACACCCTTGGACAAGCCTCAAGGTTGCAAATAATATGCCAATTCCAAACACAACAAGTCTCGTATACATCCCCCATTCTAGATCTGTTGGTTTATCACCCTTGTGAACCATCACAAGAATTAAATGTAGGCTTGATCGCATGTCCCTGTTGTCCCTCCACCAACTTATAAACACATTCTTGTATGAATATCCATGCCAAATTTCCTATGATTTCACATGTCATTGAATCGAAATTAATGGAGTGATTTGTCATTGACAAACTAGGGGATAAGGAGATAATGAAACTCCCCATTTTGCAATATTTTCCCTGAATGTAGAGAGGAAGCTAGCTTGGACCAGACATCTAATTATCTATTCAATAATCTCAGAATATGATATATTGATATGTGTTTGAATTGAGAAACAATTTATTTGATTCAATACACTAGACTTTGTAATTTATGCCCTCCTAGATTCAAATTAAATTTAATGGCTCGAATGATGATCATAGAGTCTCTGAAAATCAATACCTTAATTCCCTAAGATTTGGAAATATTTAATCAACACAATAAATAGTGTTCCTTGACTATATTATTATAACCCAGGTGTAGTGAACTAGCTCGTTCTCCTTGAGATCATGAAGACTCTCACTTGCTCGTGTTTCCCCTAACCTTGCCTCTTGTTTTAAAGCTAAAGGAAAACAAGGTTTTCCTAACCTAAGGAGGGTATTCCTAAAGGCCAAGCTAAGTCAAATCATTGGTCATCAAGAGGAGTTCTAAGACTAGGCTTGACTAAGGCTTTGGTAAGATTAACACTATCTACTCTCAAAGGGTAAAGGAAAATTTTAGGTGTGAGTGAAGAACATGCCAAAAATGCCAATTACGAACAAGCTTTGAAATATTTAACTTAGACAGCAACGATCATTCAAAGTGATTCTTGGAAATGAAAATAAGTATTTCTCAAGAGATCATGCACCAAAACAATTTATCATATATACCATGAAAATCAAAGTATGTATATCAATGGTAATGTATGTGAGGGAATATTAACCACAAATTATGTCTACAAGTAAACCATGACACATGTATTACTCTGTTTTAAGAGGGAAGAATTCAGGAAACAACATACACCATGTATTTAAATAATTCCAAATATCAAAGTGCCATCTTCTGTAAGGTACCAGACGTAATGTAATATGCAGAAAGAAAAATATTTAGAAAATAACGATGGAACAATACAATATTGAGAATAACAATACCAACAATAATACCTTTATTGAAAGAAACTAGTGTTCAAACTTTGAGGGGGAAACTTCCAACCGAGAAGATATCTATTACAATAAATATCAAGACAAAGCTTTCTCATGCCTCCTACTCTTATTTATACTAATTATATCTTATAAAGAACATTATAGAGGAAGATATTTCTATAAGAAGAAGCTTCTATTAGGTCTTCTTACACTAAATTGTTCACATTTATTAAATAGGCC
>SNQJ01S0192323.1:0-17881 GCA_010110895.2 Picea sitchensis
TCATTGTGTTACATTGTTTACAATACAATATACATATAGGATCCAGTGGCATCCAAAACCCTGAGCCAAGGACCTGCATTAGTCAACAACCATAATTCCTTAACCAAAAATAGAAAACCATCGAGAAAAAACCACGTGCCAAAAAACCACCTAAATATGTGACATGTTTCTTGAGGCAAAGAATATAACACATACCCAACATTTAGAAGTTGTTATACCCCTGTTGTTGGTAAAATTTAAATTTTGGTCAAGCATTGTTTAAGGGTCGAGCCTCTTTCTTAAATCTGTGGTGAGGCTAACCGCAAACTTAAAACCAAATTACAAACCTGTGGTTGCACACCTGTAGCAGCCTCTATGGTAAAGTTTGAAGTCGAACCTCTCTTAAACCTATGGTGAGGTTTTAAGGTTGGCCACAGACCTGGCCGAGCCTTGTTTAAAGTGGATAGACAATATAGATAGACCCCCTCTAGGTCTGCCACAAAAGGGTCCTACCAGCGGACCTAAAACCGCAGCTAAAAGGAGAGAACACAGACCTACAAGAGGCTATGACAGAAATAGATTTGAGGCAGTCCTATGGTGTTTTGAGGCAATCCTTGTGTGTGAATTTCTGGGGCAGCAAAGGTCGAATTTATGATAGTCCTAAGACAAATTTAAAAACTATTTCCTTTTTTTGTGGAAGAGTGAAGGAAACCTAGGGTCGGATCTGAGGCATCCTTATTAACAATTTCAAGTCCGCATAAACCGAGTTTTGGAAAGTATGTAACAGAAGTCTGAGGCTGTATTTTTGTGCAAGTGTTTGTTGGCAAACGTAATAGTTAAGGGTGAGTGTTGAAGCAATGTTTAGACAGAAGTTTGAGTGATTCTTCTTGACAATACAAGGCCTGTTATGAGGCCATCGTTTGACAATTTCGAGGCCAAAATGTTGACAGATATGAGGTACATATCTGAGTGGGTTAAGAGGAGAATTGAGGTAGATATAAGGGCAATTTTAAGGCCTTTTCTGAGGCTAAACCAAGTTCATATCTGAGGGTGTTTTTGTGTTGTTTTGAGGCTCATCTACAACTTGTTCTGAATCTTTATTCAAGGCAGATCTAAGGTCATAGTTTGCACAAACCTAAAGATACATTGAAACTATGTGATGTTTTTTTTGTGCCAATTCCAAGGTATCATCTTTGCCAAGTTTGAGGCAAAGAGAAACAAAGGGGATTGGGGGTTGTTGAAGACCAATAGAGAAGATTGTTGCAATAGAGAAAATATATTGTATTGAGGGTGATTCTCAGTAAAACTTTCAGACTTGGATGGAAGAATGTGGAGAGTGTAGCAGTGGCAGGTGGCCACAGGAATCTACAAAAACACAATTTGTCTTCTAGTCTATGGTAAACAAGCAAGGAATATCATTGCTCATCACGACATTGACAAGCAAGCAAAATATTCATTGATGTACACTCTCAGTTATGCACTTGTATATATTATTTGCATCATTTTCATAAGGGTAATCGCAGGAGTGTTGACGGGTGAAAATGACCGTCCGTCAACTGGAAGAATGAGTCCAGTCCAGGGTTGTCTAAATAACCCAAGTCGTTTGGTGTAACTCGTTCCGATGGGTTTAATGGCTCCGTTAGCCAATCTAAAAGTCCTAAAATAAACAAATAAAAGAAATGAAATAACTAACTAATTACTAATCACTATATATAGATAGATAGATACATACATACATACATACATACATACATACATACATACATACGTATAATGTAACTATTGTAGATATATTTAATCGAAAGATTTACTTATCTTACTTATGTACATGATATACAAACTGCAAGTTTTAATCTAAACTTACGAAACTCAATGTGAAAAATGATTGATTCGAAGAAGCAGATAAAGAAAGCACGTAAAAATATTTTTTCGTTTTTGCTTTATAAATCTAAACTAATAGAAAAAAAAATACTATGAAACAAAAATGTGTGGATAGTCAAAAGCCTAACCATACATTCGAGTTTCAGTGATAAGTAAATGACAGAAAAATGTAAATGAGCTAACATGTTAGTGAATTAGCGATATGTATTCAAGCATCTGCATGATTAGAGAACGTCCAACTACCACGTCCAAGAGGGAAACCTGCAATGAACCGTAAGATTGTTCTAAATAAATCCAGAACAATGTGTTGGCAGTTGAGTTTTAATAACATAATAGATGATACGAATAGGTCCTGTGATCTTATGATCGCAAGCGATTACATTAAGATAAATCTGATTGTAACAGCATTGCATTTGATCATTCAACTAAAAATTAAAGAGAAATCATGTCATTTAAGTTGAATAGATGATCACACTGTTAATATCTAAAGCATCAAATATGGACAATATTTATAAAAGAATTGTCCCAAAACATAACAGATCGTGAAGTCTAAAGCTATCAAAACCTATTAGTATATCAGGATAAACAAAACATAAATGAGAACATCATTTACAAGAAGTTAAAGCCAAAATGCATATTGATGTTCCATTTAAGTCTGTGAATTAATCGTCCATCTTCTACCCTAGGCCAAGATGATTTCATTACAAAAATTTGTAGTATTTAAAGAGTTCTTGTAAGCTAAACATCTTATCTTGTAAGATAGGATCAAATCTCAAAAGGATCTAAAAGTTACAAAAATAGAGGGTCTAAAAATCCACTCAATATCAAACTATATCTTCAAAATTATGAAAGTTTTGTTTTGATTTACAAAATAAGCCAAACGAAATGACTAATTAAATAAGTCCAGAAATGCTCCATCTTATGAGATCACCACAAGATACATCATATCCTGAAAGAAAACGAAATAAGCAAATTCGATATTTATTTAACCGACATTTTCCAAATTTTATATGAAAATTGACTTGGCTACAAAATCTCTCGATTTTGTAGCCAGTCTTATTATTGACAACAGAAATCTAAGTCACTGTATATTAATTAGAAAAATAACAATAAAAGCACAAATAAAATAAAAAATCAATCTTACCATTCAACTAAAAACCAAATTCGAATCACAAAATTTCAGAGTTGATTACAGCCTCGATACTATTGACGTTTTTTATTATGATATTTCCAGTCCTTTTCAAGCATTTTCCTTGCCTTTGTGCATTGATCTTGAGCTTGCAGTTTTCAATTGTCAATGAGTGGTTTTGAGCCGTAAGAGCCTTGATTTTTTCTTGAAGGACAAGAATTTCTGTGTAATACAGACCTATCCAATGTAAGCACACTTCACAATTTACCGCAGGGGAAAATGGTTGAGGAAGTGAATGACTGTGTGTTAAAACACCACCACCATCCATTGTCGGATTTTGACCAAATTTAATTCCTGGAAAATCCTTGTTGTGCTTCAAACATGATGGCAAGTTATTTACATAATCGAAAGCTTGACTGAGATCCAGTTTAGAGTGATTTGGGTCTTCAGCTACCAGGAATTTTTCAATCTCAAAATCAGAGCTCGCATGGACCTCAATCGATTCGATCGAGCTCACATGAGCTTTTGATCTATTACGTAGTCTCCTCGAAATTAGTCTCCCGACCCTCTTGTTATTAAACCCTTGAATGTCTTGATTTTTCTTTGACTATTTGGAAGGGTTTCCACTGGTGGATTTGATATTAAGGTTAGGGTTGACGACTTTCTCACACTCAAGAGTTTCAACAAGCTTGGAGCCAACGTCCTGCTGTTCACACACAGACTAATCGGGTGTAGCCCTTTCACAAGGGTTTTCACATAAGAAAACTGGCCTATCACTGGAGGGAAAAAGAGACTTCTCTAGCGTAGGTTTATCAACCACTAGAGTCTCCACAGGGTTTACTGTAACAAATCCATTGCGAGTCACAAAAGCATCCCAATCATCATTAAGTAGTTTCAGATGATGGACTATCAACAACTTAATCAACCCATGATGAAATAAGCTGGAATCCAATTTCTACCTTTTATATCTCTTTGACAAATTAGTTACAGCATTGAATTTTACGGGAGGTGACGAACATACCCCATGGTACCTCGTCCATCTTTGAATTTTTAAATCATTTTTGGTCGGTGAGGGGGAGACCTATTGCCTCACTCAGGAATTCCTCGGTGATTTCCAATTGAATATTGCCCACTTTGGCTCTGCATCCATCGAATGTGAGGGTGAACTCTTAGGCTAGTTGTAAGTTATAACCCTGGAACTTCTCAAGAAACAAAACCCAACCCTGGCTTTTAAAGTCTTCACTCGCGTCATCATATAGCAACAAAGTTTGGGAGCCATTAGGCTTAACATGGATGATAGGGGCCATAAGGGTTTGGACAGATAGTCACAAAAGAAACCATAACTCATTGTGAGCATAAGGGGTTGCAGAAACAGAGGAAGGCCAGAACAAGTAACAAAGGAATAAAACCCACAGTTACCCTAGCGTGACCAAAACGAGAGCATAAGGGGTTTCAAGCCACGAAAATCCGGTGTTTGAGGTAATGAATGCCATGAGTATAGAACGAAACCCAAGACTTTAGTTTGGAATGATGGATCTGTCGATTCAAACTTCCACTTCAAATAGAGTACAATGTACGACCGAGTTTGAATCTCATCATATCTAATGGGTACCTTGATTTGCCAAGGTTAGGAGAGGATGCGATCCAAAAATCAAAATACCAATCAAAGGATTTTAAAATCGAAAATGATCTATCAAGAACGTTAATGAAGAAGCTTATAGTCTTAATGCCAATCTATTTTTGATGTGTTTACAAAGTACTCAAGATATAGCTTATAATCTAGGAGCAACTCAAAAACAAATGTTTTATTGATATATGATAGGCTTCAAAGAAAAACAACATTCATTAAAAGAGTTGTAAGAACATTGACCCTACATAAAGACCAAGCCTTGGATATAATTGCAATTTGATTATAAGTTTCAATGTTTCATTCATGCTTTCAGTCATGAATGAAGCATGAAAACGAAAAAAATAAAATAGGAACAATCAAAACATATTTTTTACAACCGAGTAGTCACCTTCAAATAACAATACTTACATGATGAAGTGTAGGCAGTTACAGGAATTGTTATTTGTCACTTCAAAAGGAAAAAATCGTGTAGGGCTGCCAACAGTGGCGACTTACTGGGAGAAGCAGTTATCTCTGCATTACTGACGAGTTCATGTTAGGACTGCTTAGAATGATTACAGATCAAAGCATAGTTGAAGGACATCAATCATATCAACAATCATTATACAGTCCAACTTCAGATATTTTTCTGTCCAAATGAAATCTGATGATAAAATTTTAACTACGAGAGCAATGATGTTCAAGTCAATGGCTTCGATACTATTGACAGGGCCACTATTGCCAACAGGCATCCATAGCCTCAGCAGGGATATCAATTAACCCATTTTGATGCCTCTATCTTGTCCAAGAAATTTCAATTCAAAATGAAGGATACTTAAGGCCAATATCAAAATTTATACCTGATATTTTTCTTGAACCCGACATTGCTTCGCTGCCAGCATGCCTATTCAGTACCCCGAAGAAGTTGTCTTGGCATCATGCATGCATTTACCCACTGCCAGCAGACCTGTTCAGTATCCCGACGGGTTTACAAACACTTCCCACAACTCTTGAGAAATTGTTTACAATCTGATATAAATTTAAAGATATTCAAAAGAGCGGGGTGATGCTGAAAATTTCAGTCTTTAGAACACTTGTTATTTGCCAGCCTTTAATTTTTTTCTGAATCACCTTCATTATGATCTGAAATTAGTTTCTTGATGAAACCAATTTTTCGAGGACAGGAAGGCATACTTGAGTTGCTTACTTTAAAAGCAGGGACAACATAAAAATATTTAAAGATGGTCGTGTCTGCTCATAATTATAAAATGAGACCAAGAGGTATGCTTCAAATAGAAATTTTCTTTAGTTAGTCTGTGTTTCAGTAATTCACAACATTGATGCTCTTGAGAAGACCTTAACAGTTGCTTCATAATGATGCATTCTAGTTCCCCTCCACGAACTAAAAGGTGACACAGACATAAGTTTAACCAAAAAGCAGCGAAAATAAACAAAATGAAAAGAATCAAAATCAGAAAATAAAAATAAATCAAAACAGAAAAATATGTACAAAAGGTGGATCTGGAATTATCACGAAAAATATCTCTTGAGAGCTTGGCCATTCACCGGGAAGGTGTCTAGCTGTCCCTCTAAATTTTGTAAGCAGAAAGAGCTAAGACCTAGTTTTTCAGCGATTATAAAGGGCCCCAACCACAGGTTCTGGAACTTGGTATGTTCCCCTTTTCCCTCATGAGGTTTATCCCACTTGAGAACCAGATCTCCTACCTCGAAGTTTCTATCTGAAGCAGAGTTTGAATCGAACCAGCTTTTCACAATATGTTGATGCTAATCCAGTCTCTCTTTTGCTTGCGCTCTTGCTTCCTCTAATTTAAACAAAGCATTAATTCAACTTTCAAGAGGATGACAATCCTCTTCCTGAACTTTCTGTGATAATTACAGAGAGGGAAGCAGAACATGAGGAGGGAGAATCGCTTCTCTTCCGTAGATGAGAAAGAAAGGAGAATTACCAATAGAAGTTTTCGATGTCACCCTATTAGCCCAGAGCGCGTTAGAAAGCGCGTTGTGTCAGTTTTTGTGGTTTTCGGAAACTGTCATCTTGATGATTTTGATCAGGTTTTTGTTTGTGGATTCTGCTAAGCCGTTTCCTTGAGGGTAATAGCTGGCAGAATATTTCAGTTTGATACCTTTTTCTAAAGAAAAGACACTCATATCGAGGGATGAAAAGTAGGAAGCATTATCAAAGATCAAACACTCAGGAATACCGAATCTAGTAACGATGTTTGAGTTAAGGAAAGACATTACCTGACTAGTATTTACCACTTTTAGTGGTGCAGCCTCATACCATCTTTTAAAATAATCCGTTGTTGTAACAATGTATTTATGTTGTTGTGAGGAAGTGGGGTTAATCGACCCTATGATGTCAAGACCCCACTGCTGAAAAGGTGAATCTACCAAAACAAGTTGCAAAGGGAATGTTGCCTTTTGTACTCGTCCAACAGCGTTTTGGCAGATTATGCATTTACGACATAATGCATGGGAATATTTGAACAACGTGGGCCAATAGTACCCAACTCTTAATACTTTGATAATGTCCTCTATGCTTCATCTCTTTCCAAACAACGCATGAGGACATTATCAAAAATTTTAGTCTTAATTCTCTTCTCTTTTTTGGATTGAGATGGCGAGGAGCATAACCGTGTGTTAGATAAAACTTAATATCATCAAACCAAGAATTAGCAACAACTTGTGTACAACAGATATGATTTTGACTACGCTGATTTACAGTTAAGACATTAATTTGACTCTGTTGCTCTTCAACTGAATCAACCACTAGTTTGCATAGACCTTGACCTCTGACAATTTGTGCAGGAGTAATTTCGAGGTCATACTCTTGTAACGATGTCATCCAATTTGCCCGTTTTTCACCCAATTCCTTTTGTACTAACAAGTTTTTGACAGCAGGATAAGGCACAATGACTTTAGTTCTGGATTTCAACAAATATGATCAGAAATGTTTCACTGCTTTGAAAACTGCATAAGCTTGTTGATCTACATCCGAGTAGTTAAGCTCCGCTCCTTTGAAGGCTGAGCTCATAAAGGCAATGGGGATTTCATTGCTTTCAGCGTTCTTTTGGGTCAACATGGCAACATAAGATCGTTTAGAGGCGAAAGTATAAAGAGTGAAATCTTGTGAGAAATCAGGACTCATCAAGGAAGAGGCCTCCACTATGGCTTTTTTGATGGAATCAAAAGCTTGATTTTCCTGTGGTCCCCAATGATACTGAACATCCTTTTTAATTAATTTTTGCAATGGCCTTACCATTTCTAAGAAACTCGGGACAAACCTTCTGAAAAAAATGATCTAGCCTAAAAAAGATTGCATAGATTTTTTGGAGGGGGGAGGAAGTTTGGCAATGGATTGAGTTCTTTCGGGATCGATGATCATCCCATCACTGGATACTATGAATCCAAGAAGTTTTCCTTGTTCCACTGCAAAGATATACTTCTTAGGGTTGAGAGATATGTCGTACTTGCGGCATCGTTCTAGGAAAGACCTTAGGTGAGACAAGTGATCTTTCTTGTTTTTGGAGAAAACAGTAACATCATCAAGATAGACAACTACGGATTGATTGATGAGACCACGAAAAGCAATATCCATTGCTCTCTAAAAATTGGCCATGGAATTTATAATCCCAAAAGGCATTTTCCTATAGGCATAAGTACCCCATGGGGCATGAAAAGTGGTTTTTAACTGGTCTTGGGGAGACATGAGGACCTGGTTGTATCTCGAAAAATCGTCTAGCAGTGACAGTCTTTCGGAACCAGATACCTGTTGAAGAATTTGTTCCATTGGAGAAACAGGATAATTGTCTTTGTCAGACGCTCGGTTCAAGTTCTGAAAATCGACACAGAGTCGAATTTTGCCACTTTTCTGTCTTATAGGAACCAGATTAGACACCCATTGTGTGTGTCTTATTGGGAAGATTATCTTTGTGTTCAATAATTTATTTATCTCTTTCTTGACTGTTGGTTCCATCTTAGGGTGCATCTTTCTCAGCTTCTGCTGAAAAGGTTGAGTCTGGGGTTTCATGGGGATGATATGTTGTATTATGTTAGGGTCAAAAGTTTTTAAATCATTGTATGTCCAAGCAAATACATCATTGAATTCACTAAACAGTTTTGTAAAAGCGGACCGCTCTTGCTCGGAACATCCCATTCTCAGATTGATATATTGTGGATTATCTTTAGTCCCTACATTTACCTTTTCATGAGTCAAGGAAGAACTGTTTGTTCTACAATTTACCGATTTTTTGAATTTATCATGCAAATCATAAAAAAAATTCTAGTCTTACCACGGATTTAGGGATAGAATTTACCAGATCAAATGTTTATTTGGGAGACCTCGGCTCTGATATGACTATAAAATTGTGGAGATTTTCATCGTGGGTGCCTTCATCAATAACCGCATCTTGGAAGGTGTCCTCCATGTGCAAAAAACTGATGATTTTTTGATCATCATCAAGCACTCTCCAATTAGTGACGTTGTCTAGGATTGATGGTCTGAACAATAACTCAATTGAAAATGCATTTGGAGAAAGACCTTCTGTAGGCAAAAGTTTGGAAGCGACGTTAGCTAATAAATCAGCCTCAGAATTGTTTAATCTAGGAATGGAATTGATGTTAAATGCATAAAATTTGTGCATTAGATTCCATACCTCAGTTTCGTAACTCTTCAGGTGTGGTGATAGACAATGTATGGAATTTCTTACCCGCCTGACCACAATTTATGAATCACCGAATACCATTAAGTTCTTTACTTTCATATCTACAGATTTCCTGAGTCCTTGCAAAAGTGCCTCGTATTCGGCAGCGTTGTTTGTACATTCAAACTCTAATCGGCAGGCGATAAAAGTTTTATTACCCACCGGGTCGATGAGTACACATCCTGCACCAGCTCTTTCTTTGGATTTGGATCCATCGAAGTAAAGTGACCATATGTGAGCTTCATCGACAGTGTTTGTCACATTCGGTAAAGCTGTTGACTAAGTACATGTCATGAGCTCCGACTGTTGTTCTGGATCGATGATGGGGGAGGGTTCAGCCATGAAGTTACCAAAGAAGGTGTTCATTACTTGCATTTCGAGTGAATTAGTGGAAGCAGTAAATGGTTCATTAGCGTCGTTCAAATCCGTCATGGTGTGCTTGAGGTAACGTTCACAGTTAATCCTAATTTTGTTTGGTTTTCCATTTTTTGGTAGCCACAAATGAGACCAATCTGTTGCAAAGTATCCATGTAGTTGTTCGGACCAATCCCTGCTTAAGAATAAACCATAAACTTCAGGGATATCAACAACAATGATATCAATAATTTGGTGAACCTTAGGATTAGAAGATAGCCTAACGAGCACGTTCTTTAGTTCACCAATTACCTTAACATTCGTCCGATCGAGTTGAATGATTTTAAGACTAGAAGGTTGAACTTGAGCATTGATTTTTTGGCAAACAGACAAGGACATCACATTTAATGATGCATCAGAATCTACCATGCAATTATGTACATTTCTATTGAAAATTTCAAAAGTTAATAAGAAAGGTGGGATATTTTTGCGAGTATTAACAGCATAATTCTGCTGATTTTTAGTCGTTGTCCCTGAAATTACTTTATCTACATTTGATACAGTTTTTTCAGTGAGATCCCTTTTATCTGGGAGTTTAGGTGTTGTTTTAGCAGGGACCTTTTGAGTTGTTTTGGAACTGATTTCTGCAATTTTCTTGTTGTTCAGATTGTTGTTTTTACTATTTTCTGCAATGTTCTGAAGCATTTTCTGCAGAAGAAGAGGAAACTTCAAAATTTCGTAAACATAAATATTAGCTCTAAGTTTATTTAGGTCTTCAATCAAATCATACTCTAAACTTGGGGCTGCTAGATTCTGTTTTGTTTCAGCTTGTTTAAATTGTTTCGGAGGCACATTAGTACTTATTTCGGAAGAGGATTTACTCTGAGTTTTACTTCTAGTGTTGTAAGGATGGACAAATTCAAAATTGGCTCGAAAAATACTGTCGAAAAAATGTCTGAAGACATTGGGAGATGATTCCTCTTCTTCAACTATTTCTTCTTCAGCCATGTCTTCAGAATTCTCAGGGAGGACTAAGTTATCATGTGCTTCAAGGATAATCTGTAGAGCGTATTGTAAGCTTTCAAAATTCAGACCCTCAGGGGTCGAATTCGGTCGGTTTCAGGGAAAAGGTTTTCTAAAAGGAGGTTTGTAACTTTCTTTTCTCGAAGATGCTTCTTCAGCAGATCTCCTCAAGTCTACAACTTGATTTGATCATTTTTGGACGACCTTTTGTAAACTTTCCAAGTCTGAGGTTTTTGATTGGGTTTTGGTTTGGGGAGGCCTAGGAAGAATTTATATTTTCTTCTTAGAAGATGGGGTTATTTCTGCCTCATTATTAAGATTATATTTCAAGCTCAAAATATCTTTTTCGATTTGGCTCGCCTCCTCGAAGGCTTCTAGTAACGTTGACTTCTTAGACCTTTTAACCCAAATTGTTATATTATTGTGTAGAGCTTTAGTGTAATATGCCACAATAAGGTTTTATGCGAGCATTGAATCAGTGGGGATTCGGTTTTTTAATGTGAGGAACCTTTGGTTAAAATATTTTACTTTCTCCTTAGGGTTCATCCTTAAGCTGGAGAGCTCCGTGACTAAGACTTTTGAAGTTTTGTCATCTCTGAACTTCTCTAGGAAACAAGTCTCGAATCTGTCCCAAGATACAATAGTGTGAGGTTGTTGAGCGAAATACCATGTAGAGGCATTGCCCTCAAACATGTAAGGAAAAAGTCTACATACTACATCTTCATGTTCTACACTTCGGAGTCTAATGGATAGCATGAATTTCTTTATGTGATCCTCAACGATTTTCTTATAATCTGGATCGAACTTAGGTAACCATTTCTCCGGGTGTTTTGGTAAAGGGTTCTGGGGTCCAGGTATAGCCACAACATCTTCATCGAGCCAAGGCCTGGCAGGATTGTTTTGATTTTCCATGGGTGTAGGTGGTGTTGAAGGCTGAGATGGTTCAGATGAAGAACTACCTTCGTTAGATGGATCTCCTCCTGAAGAGGAAGGGGGTGAATGAGGTGGGGAAGATGGAATACCAGATCCTCCGGCTACAAGAGTAGGGGGTGTGGTCAGGATCTGTGGTATTATTTCTTAAAGGATATGAACGTAGACTAGTGCCTTCAAGTTTCTCTCGGATATCTGAGAAATATAAAGGTTGATTGAGAGGCCTACTAGGTTGTCTGATATGGGCCAAATCACCGTCTGTCCTTAAGAGTGACTGACGAACAATTTCTTGTACGTTGGCTCCTTGAGGATTTGGTGTTACTGGCTCAACGGGGATTTCATTCGAGGTAGTTGTTGTTTCAGAAGTAACGTTGTTGTCTGAGCGACTACGTGTTACTACAGGGGAGTGAGTGTGTGGGGGTGGAGTTTTGCGACCTCCACGTGCCATCAATTGTATCTAGGCCCTCCTTCTAGCACCATTTTTTGACGGACGAAAATGACTGTCCGTCAACTGGAAGAACGAGTCTAGTACGGGGTTGTCTAAATAACCCAAGCTATTTGGTGTAACTCATTTCAACGGGTTTTATGGATCCATTAGCCAATCTAAAAGTCCTAAAAGAAACAAATAAAAGAAATGAAATAACTAACTAATTACTAATCACTAAACCTGCAATGAACCTTAAGATTGTTCTAAATAAATCCAGAACAATGTGTTGGCAGTTGAGTTTTAATAACAGAATAGATGATATGAATAGGTCCTATGATCTTATGATCGCAAGCGATTACATTAAGATTCTGATTGTAACAACATTTCATTTGATCATTCAACTAAAAATTAAAGAGAAATCATGTCATTTAAGTTGAATAGATGATCACATTGTTAATATCTAAAGCATCAAATATGGACGATCTTTATAAAAGAATTATCCCAAAACATAACAGATCGTGAAGTCTAAAGCTATCAAAACCTATTAGTATATCAGGATAAACAAAACATAAATGAGAATATCATTTACAAGAAGCTAAAGCCAAAATGCATATTGTTGTTCCATTTAAGTCTGTGAATTAATCGTCCATCTTCTGCCCTATGCCAAGATGATTTCATTACAAAAATCTGTAGTATTTAAAGAGTTTTTGTAACCTAAACATCCTATCTTGGAAGATATGATCAGATCTCAAAAGGATCTAATAGTTACAAAAATAGAGGGTCTATAAATCCACTCAATATCAAACTGTATCTTCAAAATTATGAAAGTTTTGTTTTGATTTATAAAATAAGCCAAAAGAAATGGCTAATTAACTAAGTCCAGAAATGCTCCATCTTATGAGATCACCACAAGATACATCATATCCTAAAAGAAAACAAAATAAGCAAATTAGATATTTATTTAACCAACATTTTCCAAATTTTATATGAAAAATGACTTGGCTATAAAATCTCTCGATTTTGTATCCAGTCTTATTATTGACAACATAAATCTAAATCACTCTATATTAATTAGAAAAATAACAATAAAAGTACGAATAAAATAAAAAAACAATCTTACCATTCAACTGAAAACCAAATTCGAATCCCAAAATTTCAGAGTTGATTACAGTCTCGATACTATCGACGTTTTTTATTATGATATTGCCAGTCCTTTTCAAGCGTTTTCCTTGCCTTTGTGCATTGATCTTGAGCTCGCGGTTTTCAATTTCCAATGAGAGGTTTTGAGCCATAAGAGCCTTGATTTTTTCTTGAAGGACGGGAATGTTTGTGTAATACAGACCTATCCAATGTAAACACACTTCACAATTTACCGTAGGGGAAAATAGTTGAGGAAGCACATGATTGTGTGTTAAAACACTACCACCATCCACTATTGGATTTTGACCGAATTTAATTCCTAGAAAATCCTTGTTGTGCTTCAGACACGGTGGCAAGTTATTTACATAATTGAAAGCTTGACTGAGATCCGTTTTAGAGTGATTTGGGTCTTCAGCTGCCAGGAATTTTTCAATCTTAGAACCAGAGCTGTCATTGAGCTTGATCGATTCGATCGAGCTCACATGAGCTTTTGATCTATTATGTAGGCTCCTCGAAATTAGTCTCCCAGCCCTCTTTTTATTAAACCCTCGCATGTCTTGATTTTTCTTTGACTATTTGGAAGGGTTTCCCTTGGTGGATTTGATATTAAGGTTAGGGTTGATGACTTGCTCACACTCAAGAGTTTCAACAAGCTTGGAGCCGACGTCTTGCTATTCACACACAGACTGATCGGGCGTAGCCCTTTCACAAGGGTTTTCACATAAGAAAATTGGCCTATCATTGGAGGGAAAAAGAGACTTCTCTAGCATAGGTTTATCAACCATCGAAGTCTCCACAAGGTTTACTGTAACAAAGCCATTGCGAGTCATGAAAACATCCCAATCATCATTAAGTAGTTTCAGATGATGGACTATCAACAACTTAATCAACCCATGATGAAATAAGATGGAATCCAATTTCTGCCTTTTATATCTCTTTGACATCTTATATAAACTTCTTAATAAGTAAAAAGGCATGTTTAACTGGAAACTGATAAAATGCATTAGCAATATTATGTGGTAAAGGAAGACGAGGTCATAGCGACCTTCACAAGCGACAAAATGTCTTAACACTGCGAATAAACCATGCCATCTATCCTTCAACAGAGAGAGTGGAATACCTTTGTCACAACATTGAATTTTTCGGGAGATGACGAACAGACCCCATGGTACCTCGTCCAGCTTTGAATTTTTAAACCATTTTTGGCCGGTGAGGAGGAGACCTGTTGCCTCACTTAGGATTTCCTCGGTGATTTCCAATTGAATATTGCCCACTTTGACTCTGCATCCATCGAATGTGAGGGCAAACTCTTGGGTTGCTTGTGGAACTTCTCAAGAAACACAATCCAACCCTGGCTTTTAAGGTCTTCACTCGTGTCATCATACAACAACAAAGTTTGGGAGCCATTCAGCTCAACATGGATGGCAGGGGCCATAAGGGTTTGGATAGGTAGTAACAAAGGCGACCAAAACTCACTATGAGCATAAGGGGTAGCAGAAACAAAGGAAGCCCAGAGAAAGTAACAAATGAATAAAACCCATAGTTACCCTAGCACAACCAAAACGAGAGCATAAGAGGTTTCAAGCCATGAAAATCAGGCGTTTCGGGTAATGAATGCCATGAGTACAGAACGAAACCCAAGACTTTAGTTTGGAATGATGGATCTATCGATTCAAATTGCCACTTCAAACAAAGTATAGGGTACGACCGAGTTTGAATCTTATCATATGTAATGGGTACCTTGATTTGTCAAGGTTATGAGAGGATGCGATCCAAAAATCAAGATACCAATCAGAGGATTTTAAAATCGAAAATGATCTATCAAGAACGTTAATGAAGAAGCTTATAGTCTTAATGCCAATCTATTTTTGATGTGTTTACAAAGTACTCAAGATATAGCTTATAATCCAGGAGCAACTCAAAAACAAATGTTTTATTGATATATGATAAGCTTCAAATCAAAACAACATTCATTAAAAGAGTTGTAAGAACATTGACCCTACATAAAGACCAAGACTTGGATACAATTGCAATTTGATTATAAGTTTCAATGTTTCATTCATGTTTTCATTCATGAATGAAGCATGAAAACGAAAAAAATAAAATAGGAACAATCAAAACATCTTTTTTACAACTGAGTAGTCACCTTCAAATAGAAATACTTACATGAAGAAGCGTAAGTAGCTACATGAATTGTTATTTGTTACTTCAAAAGGCAAAAATCGTGTAGGGATGCCAACAAGGAGGAAAGAACCCTTGCTGCAAATCATGGATCCAGAGGGATCTCAGTGCATTCAGAAGAACAACACACTGGAAATGAAGACTCCATGTTTGATTTAAATTACCATGCCTCTAACCTACATTTCTAAAGTTGTTACATTACAAGTAAGTGTTGTAGTTGTGACAACAATCCTTAAATTGTTTTGATTCTAGAGATATACTCATGAATCTCCTCTAGGAGATATTCGTGTCTTGTTTCCTTTCGTTTGTTTTCTTGTTCCAGGAAGGTTAACAACAAAGGAAGATGTTTATCCTTCATACTTCAGAGGGAGTTACTTGACTCAGAGGGAGTCAAGCTAATTGAGAAGAAGGAAGAGACATTACCTTCTCCCCTTCAGTAGTTTAGAGGGAGAACCATTATTCAAGTTGATCCAGCTGCTCTAGTTGATATCCCAGAGATATTGCAGCAGGGAATAAAAAAAAAAGGCATGTTTGTTCTCAACAAACTCTACAAGGGGCAGAGGGACATGTAACCACTCAAGGCACATCCTGAGAAAGTAAGAGACCAAAGATATTTTCGAGTTACCTTTCAGCCATGAGCCACATCATTAATTCTGAGTCTTCTTGTCATGGAGAAGCTACAGGTGAGCAGGTATGGCAAGATGCCATGACAGAATAATATATGTATATCTTGAAGAATGATGTATGGGATATTGTTCTGAGACCAAAAGGGAACTCTGTAGTGACTTCCAAATGGATCTATAAGATCAAGAATGTAGCTGATGGAAGTGTCGAGAAATACAAAGCGATATTTGTAGCCAAAGGATTCTCACAAACAGAGGGAGTTGTCTATGATGAGACATTTGATCCAGTAGCCCGATACACTTCCATCCGTACTATCATCCATGAGTTGGAAACTACATCATATGGATGTAAAGACAACTTTTCTTAATGGTGATATTGAGGAAGAAGTTTACATCAAGCAGCCAGAGAGATTTGTGACATATGATGAGAAATCATGTGTACAGGTTGAAGAAAGTCCTATATGGACTAAAGCAAGCACCTCATGCTGGGTACGAGAAGATGGATGGATTCTTCATGAGTTTGGATTTTGGCAAGAGTGTTGCTGATCCAAACCTATATTATCATATTGTTGGCAAAGAATGTCTGATCTTGGTCCTGTATGTGGATGATTTATTCCTTATTAGTTCAAAAAGACTTATTGTTGAATGCAAGCAAGCATTGACTTTTGTTTTCGAGATGAAGGATCTGGGTATGATGCACTACTTCTTGGGACTAGAAGTATGGTAGAGAACTGATAAGATTTTTCCGAGTCAATGAAAATATACAGTGGAAATATTCGAGATGATGGACTACAAATCCATGCCTACACCAATGATGATGAACTTGAAGAAGATGAATGAGGATTCTTCCGATTCAGATGAGATTGATCCACATGTGTACTGAAAGATGATTGGATCATTGTTGTATCTGGTTAATGCCAGACCTGATATATGCTATGCAGTGAATGTGCTTAGTTAGTTCATGAGTTAACCGAGACAGACTGATTGGATAGCAATGAAGCATGTATTGAGATATCTATGAAGCACAGTTGGATATGGTCTGAGATATGCCTCCAATGTAGACTTGATTTTGTAGAGATATGTCGATGCAAATTGGGCAGGAAGCACAGTGGAGTGAAAGAGCACATCAAGTTGTTGTTTTTACCTTGGGGTCTACCATGGTTTCCTGGTGCAGCAAGAAACAAAGCTCTGTGGTCTTGAGTACTGTAGAAGCAGAATATATATCATTGAGTGTGGCAGTCTGCGAAGCAGTGTGGCTTCGCAAGCTTTTGACAAATTTATTTGATCATGAGATGGATCCTACCATTATTCATTGTGATAACTAGAGTTATGTGAAGCTCTCTGAGAACCCGGTGTTTCATGATAGATCGAAACACATTGAGATAAAATATCATTATATCAGAGACATGGTACAGAAGAAAGTAGTACACGTGAAATACCTTCCTACACATGATCAGATTGCAGATATATTCACCAAACCACTTTCCAAGACAAAGTTCAAGTACTTCCGTGAGAAACTGGCTTGGTGGAGAATACCTCCCTAACTGAGAGGGAGTGTTGATGATTATTACCAAGACGAAGTTCGAGTACTTCCATGAGAAACTTGGCCTGGTGGAGAATACCTCCCTGACTAAGAGGGAGTGTTGATGACTACATCCAAGATGAAGTTCAAGTACTTTCATGCGAGACTTGGCCTGATGAAGAATTACTCCCTAGCTGAGAGGGAGTGTTGATGATAACAATTGTGTGACACATCTTCCAGGACACAGACTAAGTGAGTCGTTCTATGAGAGAGCCCGTGAGTTGGGTGTGCCCATGAGATGGGTGTGTTGTTCCTCTTTGAGACGGAGATGGAACGTTGTGTGCCCCTGTGTGGGGTGA
>SNQJ01S0192324.1:0-11514 GCA_010110895.2 Picea sitchensis
ATTTTGTCAAGATAGATTGTGAATATTATCATATCTATGCTCTCAGAATTCTTGGAGTGGAAGTGTGTGGGGAACGAAGGATAGTTGGAAGGGACCTTACAACATCAAGGCCACGGTTGTAATATCTCTTTCACATTTAATATGATACAGTAATATGATTGTTTCCTATAAAGATTGTTGTGTTTTATTGTATGATTCCTTGATCACATACATAGGTTTATATTGAGTTTATGATATTACTATCACTTTGGTTGGTTGCGTTCTTTTGTAGGTTCATCATTGTATGAGTGTTGGAACGGAGCTAGGATGGTGATGGCGAGAGGAAGCGACGTTTAAATGGTATGCCACCTATCCCTCTTTAGTTAGTAAATTCAATATCTAAAACTTAAAGAAAGCATTAGGTTCTGGTGTGTTTAGTTCTAGATCTAGGTGGATCTAGGGAGATCAGTTAGTGTCCGCACCTACCAATTTATCTAGTAACACTTATAGGAATATATTTTGATATCATTGATTTACCAAAGTCTGTATGTGATACTTTTACGGACTTGAGAAATCCTACAAGGGAAGAACATATGCATAATATCTTCATGGCCAAAGTTATTGACAATACCAACCAAGGAACCCATTCACAAAGGGATTTGTGTGATTTTGTTATTTTTGGAAATGTTGGTGTCCCTTTGATGGCCACTTTGTACATTCCTGGATTGAATCTAGGACTACCATATTGGTTGGGTACCATTCCAAATGTTTCGAATTCTCTTGGAACTTCTCAGTTAATAACCTTATGTCGTGGGAATCATTTTGATGTTCCTTCATCAACAAAGTATTCTCCTCCTCCTTCTTTCTTCTCTGATAAAAGTATAGCTACTAGTAAATCTAAGTCTAAACAAAATAGAAAGAGGAAGAATAGGAAGAAGAAATCACCAACCTATGCGAGTCATGATGGATATAGGTCATCAACCTATGCAAGTCATGTTGAGTACTAACACCCAACCTCTGCAAGTCATGTTGGGGGAAAGAACCCAACCTCTACAAGTCATGATGGGGGGAAAATTCCAGTCACTTATATTCATACTGGTGATAGGTTTGTAGCCTCTACAAGTCATGTTATTGACCAATCACCAACCTTTGCAAATAAAGTTGGATATGTGCAACCAACCACTGCAAGTCATGATGGTGGCACAAACCTAGTACCTCTGAGTCATATTGGAGTTCAACAACCAACCTCTTCTATTCATATTGTACAATTGTCAATAACCTATGTGAGTCATGATGAGGACAACCAACCAACCACTGCTAGTCATTATGGGGGCATTAATTCTATTGAGAAATCTAGACAGATAAGATGTAAGCTTAAGTTCCCTTGAAATATTTGAAAGGGAGATCACCTTACTCATATGTTCCCTAGCATTTCATAGGAATGAAGATTGTGGTCCATGTATACAAGATCTTTTCATTTCGAGTCTTCTTCGGTTTCCCCGCACTCTATTCATCCTTTGGTTCATGAAGTGGTCATGCCAATGCAATATTCAACCGATCCCAGTCCTCTTTTGGGGGGTCATGCACCTTCAAACTATGTTGTCTTGTATCCTATTCATCCAATGGTTGAGGAAGTGGTTGTGCCGAATAAATATTCAACTAATACCACTCTTCTCTTGCAGAGTGTCAAGTCTACCAAAGTGGTTACACCGATGAAATATTTGATCGATCCCACTCTTCTATTGGAGAGTGTTGATTCTACCAAAGTGGCCACGTCGATGCAATCTTCGATTCATCCCACTCTTCTCTTGGAGAGTGTCGATTCTACCAAAGTGGTCACATTGATGCAATCTTCGGCTAATCCCACTCTTCCATTGGAGACATCCCACTCTTCCGTTGGAGATTGTCGAGTCTACCAAAGTGGTCACGACGATGCAGTATTTGGCTGATCCCACTCTTCTGATGGGGAGTGATGTTTCTATCGACTATGTTTTTATCATTTCTAGTTCATTACTTTTAGAACAAGGGGGAATTCCGCTCACTTCGAGAACACCCCCTCCATGTCCTAGGATGGTTTCCTTTGATTGGAATGACCTTGTTGAGCCTCATCTTCCTTCTTCTCAACCCTTTCAAATAAGGGTTGAAGTTAATTCAAAAAACATTTACTGATGTATTGTATATGAAGGAGCCTCCACAAGTATTTTATCCTCCTCGGCTTGGAAATCTTTGAGATCTGTCGAGATTGTGTCTGATTCACATGAGTTGTTGGATTTTGAAAAATTTCCTACTGAATATTTGGGGATTCTTCCTTAGTTTCCTATCTCGTTAGGTGGGAAGAATATCCTTGTCGATGTTATAGTGGTGCAAGTTTCGTTAGATTTCAATATGATTCTTGGGAATGATTATGTATATTCTATGAACGTTGTGGTGTATACACTCTTCCGAGTGATGCATTTCACTCACAATGGAAGCACTGTCACTATTTACCAGTTGGAATATGATAATGACCATCTTGATTTTGTGTTAGTCCAACATTCCCCTTTATATGTTTCTAGTATTCATGTAGACTCTACCTCGCCACAGGTAAATTATGTGGCATATTATCCTTGGTGTTCAATTTCTCCTATGTAGGAACTTGTTCACTCATGTTTTCCTTCTCGAGACTTGGTCTCAACAATGGATCCATTGGTTTATCCAATGGGGGCATGGGAGACCTTTCCTCCCCCTCTTGGTCTAAGTGATCTTGAGTTTCCTTTCGAATCCGATCTTGTTGTTTATAGATCCTCAATCCTTTTTTCTTGTGATTCTTTGCTGATAGACTTTGCCAACCCTAACCAAAACCTCCATCATCATATGTAATATCATCAGTTTTCTTCGCCCTTTGAGACTATCGATCCTCCTCATTTGTGTTATTTCTCAGATATTGAGATGGCTTCGATTGAGGGTATCCTTGAAGACATGACTATGGATTATATACTGTGGGAAGACTTACTGCGTAGTTTGTGTTTTATTCCCTTTTGGGAGACTTTCCAGGTTGACTACCGAAGAGACTCTTGGTCAGAGCCTAAAAATGTGCTCTACTTGAACCAATAATATGCATGAGTCATAAGGATGTGTAGTGCCTTGTACCATATTGTATAGTTCGGGTTTGTTTTTTTCAATTTTTGTATTTAATAAAACCTCTTATTTTCTGAAGTTTCTATCTATATTGGATTTAATAACTTCTGGATGAGTGTTATTGGCCTTATATGTAGGATCTTGGAGATGTTTTTTATTTGACATTTGTTCATTGTATCGATCCATTCTGATAGGTGTTGACCTCGAAACTGAAATATAGGTTAGATTTTTTCTCTATTTGCATTTGTTTCATTATCTGTTTCCTGGTTCATTTGGCCTTAGGATCAACCCCACTGAATTGTGACACTAACCTTCCTTGTTGATAAGTTTGTCGTGCTTTATGTGGTAGATCCTTACTTCAATGGACATCCTAGTTAGAGTCTCATTTGCAATTTGGTTCCCATGCCGAAGTAATTCATAGGAATGAGAGTACCTTCTAGTCCCACCATGACTTTGTGTTGAATCCTCATCCTTCCTCTTCCTCTTTTTTCTGGCCTTTACCCATTGGACTCTCCTAGAGAATGGTTTGTTTCCTTTAAATCTCATTTAAACTATGAAATTGACATCTAACGAGCATTATTTATCTCTTTTCACCTTGTTCATATTACTTAAGAAAAGGAGCCCCCCTTGAGTCTTCTTTAATCCCTTTTAAGACTCTCTAAAATTGAAAATATTCTTGAGTGATCTTGTTGTCGTTCATGCTCATCAAAATTAAATTTGAAGGCACATTTTTCCAACAAGAGTTTATCCCTTTTTGGTCTAGATGGTTATTTTGAAGAACAAGGTATTCCCTAGGAGCTACGGTTCACTAGGAGAGTATTCTCAGGTGTAATTTTAAGCCCTTTTCGGACTTGAGGGACTAAATTTGCGAAAAAGGGCCATTCTCCCTAGCTTTGGTTTATCACTTTTTTGTGCCTTAGAGATTATTTATGAAAAAAGGATACCACTTGGAGTCTTATTTAAGCCCTTTTCAAACTCCCTAAATAAGAAAATATTGTCGAGTGACCTTGTTTCTTTCACACTCGTTAATTGGTCCAAAAGGAATATCTATTTGGCATAAGTTTAACCTATTTATGGCCAATAGATTACCCAAGAAAAATGTATGCCTCAGGAGACATGTCTCACCGCGAGAGTTCTCCTAAGTTATGTTTTATACTTTTTTAGGCTCAGGGGACTAAGTTATGAAAAAGGATGAGTGAGTCCAGAGTTAAGCTCTTTTCAGACTCCATAAAATTGAAAATATAGTCGAGAGATATTGTCTTTGTCACACTTGTTAAAATGGTTTTGAAGAGACATCCTTTCGATATAATTTTAACCCTTTTCCGGACTAACTGGACGAAGTATGAAGAAGGAATGTTCTAGCCCCAATGACCAGAAGAGTTCTCCTTGGTATTATTTTATTCTTTTTTCCGCCCTGGAGACTAAACTTACGAGAAAGATCACTCTGGAGTCTACTTTTAGTGTTTTTTAGACTCTCTAAAAGTAAAAAACACCGAGCTTACCTTCTATGGAATCGTAAAACTTTACATGGAAGGAGTCTCATTGGGTCCTTCTGTAATCGTATCGCATGCTTCATCCTTGCATATTTGGAATAATTCTGGCTTCATGTTGCTATTACTAAACCTTTAGAGTATTCCTTAGATGCAATCCTTGTATCATTTTATCCCTTGCAATCTGACACCTTGACCCATGGAGGAATTTTCCAGAGTGTACTTATCTTGCAGATGTGTCCTTTCTTTGAGGATGAATGAGCTCGAAACTAGTTTGCTTGCCTGTGACACTCATTCCTCCTTTGTAACATAGCATTGTTTTATTATTTTTCAAGCTCGTTAAATATGGGAAAAAGGCAAAAATATCAAATATTCCAAAAAGAGGGGATGGGGAAACATTATTTTGTCTTGGAAGCAATCTAGTCACCCTTGGACAGAGCACATCCTTCCATTTGTTTTGCAAGTATTGGGATCTATTATGGCCTTATGAATTTGTTCTTTTTACATAGATTTGTGTCCTCCTCTGTTTGGTTACTCTTCCAAACACATGGAGAGTTTTTGGTGCCTCATGTGTCATAGAATTATGTCAATAACATGCTTCCTAAGTATTTTCATGTATCGTGCTCTTGTCCAAGGGGAAGTATTGTAACCTGAGTCATTCATTCTGCAATAAGTCTCTTGACCTTCATGAGTCGACCATCCTGAGATTCTTGTCAAGTTCACATCCATAATCAATGAGTTTCGATGCTTGATGATCAAGGTCCTCTAGTATTTTGACGATTACGTGTTGAAGACCTCAAAGTAGTGATTCTTACACTCCTATTATACTCCTACCTGAGTTTTGAATATATTGAAGCTATTTCTCTAGTTATGAAGTTATCATATCCAACCACAAGCATTAATGCCTCTTGAATATTCCTATGACATTGTATATCTTCTGATGATTTTGAGATGCAGATTCTTGTGTATTATTTGTAGATACACTTTATATTGGCATACACATTGGTCATACATCCATGATTATTATATATGTGACATGGATATGCATTTTACTTGATTGGAAACCATTCTTATCTTATCCCGAGAATGGGAATTCCTACCTCAAGGATTATTATTATCTTATTATAGATGTCATGGTCACAGATACTTACTTGGGTTTACTCTAATCCAGTGCTTTCCCACATTATTAAATATGTTGTAATTTATTTTGGCCATAATTTTCTCTTTTGACCTCACACATTAGGGGGCATTTTCTATAACTTAAAATGCCACTACTATGCATCTTGAATGTTGGCCTACTCATTCATACATTTGCCAACTGTTTTTGCCAGAGTTCTTCTAAAAAACAATGTTTATATGGTATACATGTCGTTTTGCATAGGAAAAGCATGTACATATGCTAGCTTCATGGATAAAATCCCACGTACATACGCTTGATGCATAACTAAAAAAACATGTGTACTTTGTTATCACCATAACAATTTTCAGACAGGGTCGAGGTCTTAGAAATTTAGCAAGAATCTACATCGTTGTGGAGGCATGATAGTTTGGAGAAGAATGGTCACATATAGTGGTGCATGGAAAAATATAGAGGAGACACGAAAGTGATGGGACCCGGCCAACCACATATCTCAGGTGTCATATATCAATGGTCATAAACCATATCGGGCATTGAAATAGCACAAGAGTTATTTGTTCTAAGGCAGGACGGGGAAAACACCGTGGTTTTGTTTCATGAGCACGTGGCACCTTTAGAGGTACATCGGGGAAAAAATCAGTCTACCTAAAACTGCCTTCCCCAAATGCCCGATGTCGGAAGATGATAAATCCCAACGGACCGTAGATCTTGGAGCGGTGTAGGTCAATGACACATACCAGAGATTGAAGTAGTGCAAAGGATAAATTTTTGAGGGAAGGCCAGGCAAATACCATGGTTTCAAAACATGGACATGCGACGCTCCCTAAATTATATCAGGGGGGGAAATGGGTAAGCGTGAAACTGCTTAACCATGCCCCGATGTCACGTGTTCTAATGCCATTTGAATAAATAAAAATCAACAATTCATGTGGGGAAAGGCGACGGCCAATAAAATAACCTCATGCCACTCATTTAGGTACTTTATGTCCATGTGATGCCAGTTAAGCGTCGTGAGATAACTAACTCAAAGGATCATCATTCGAAATAGATTGGCCAAACATGATAAACCAATGTATGTATAGGTACTCTTGTCAGCAATTCATGATTAAAACTCAATGACTATCACTCTTCAAAATATGGATGGCATTATTCTGCTCTAGGCAATCAATGCTTCATCCATAAGTAGAATAATCTCAAACTAGATCAACATCCTAATTTCTGTGAAGTTAAGGAAGATGAAAATTGTGTTTTCTACAAAACTGGGAGACATGGACAAAGCCGATCAAACAAAATCCAGTGAACCAGGACTTTCAACTAACGTGGAAAATCCATCAATGAGTAAGAAAGAGAAGTCGATTACACAGATATTAGCAACCAAATTTCATACTGACCCTGCGACAGAACCAGAATCAAAGATCAAACTAAATCCTATCATGAGGGATTTAATCATCAATGGACACATGGACAGACACTACAAATGAGCAGTAAAGAGGAAGCATAGCAATTGACAGAAGACAAGAATTAGAGCTGAGGTGGTCGAAAGCATTGGGGAAAATCAACTAGTCTGTTTGAACACTATAAAAGAAGAAATCGCCAAGCTGGAATAATTTCTCAGGTTGTATTGAGTACGTTTTAGAAAATTTTGGACATGTGGCATTTAGTGAAGAACCCTCAAATATGTTAGACATGTTTATAACACTCCCTATAGTGTAGGAGAATAGATGTTATGTATTAGTCTTTTGTGTAACCGATCTCTATCTTTAGAGTGTGGGGAAGGTGAGTGATTTTTAATTCCACATGTAAATTCTCTCTTTATATCATTCCAAGGATAAAGAAAGTATGGAGGAAAAAAGGGGGCCTGCCCTCATTGCAGGTAGACTTTGTAAAATCATGGAGTTAAACTGAATATATGATGCAGAAGAAATTTTTGAACTATTTATGAAAAGATTCTAGTCGGCTATGATATGAGTTATGTCTTCTTTCATAGTGTGTCTTTCCTATGTCTTTAAAATTCCATTTACAATTTATTCTTTTAAATTGGAGAGTTAAAAGTCCGGAATTCGTCTGATGATGCTCTAGACTTAGCAATTTAAATTCATGTGATTCTCTTCTCAACTATTTCAGAATTAATTTTAATATTCTCTGATGCAGTTATGTGTTTTCCTTTTTCTTCTTTTGCCATGCAAGTTTAAATTTGAAAACTCAAACTTGTTGCCTCACTTAGCCTTTTTCCTCTAGAAGAGTCTAGATAGTTCTAATGACCTACCACTGCTTTATTCATTTCTGACTCCATAGCCCAAATGTCACTCCCATTTCTTCAACAACTTTATAATACCCCCCAAAACAAACCAAATCTAGCCAATGATTTCCAAGAAATATAAAGTGACACGAGAGAGCCCTCTTTGAGTTGAGAAGGCTAGTGTCTCATCTCTAAAGTTGGTTGAAATAGTTACCTTTGTCATTTTTCTATCAGCCAAACAAAATTTACAGAGTGATAACATTTTGGCGCCATTGTGGGGGACGAAATTGAAAAATTTTCCCTGGGAAAGGACGACGTGGTTGAGTTCTAAGGTCTGAGAGAAACAAAAACTTAGACACATATTGGTTGTATTCCTTATCTGGCAACTCCACACATCAAAAATTAGTTTGAAGGTGATTCCACTGGTAGAAGAATCCAAAAATTCAAATATTCAATGGCAACTCCACTCTCAATGCATAATCCAGCTTCCAAAACATTATTGGAAACTCCACTCAAGCTTCAAATGTAGTTCAGAGACTCCATTGGAAGATGAGATCCCTTGACAGAGGTATGAAAATACATTATTGAAGAAAACAAGTACTTAAATTTTGATTTTTTCCAAAGCATTTTATTGTGTGTTATAAGTTTCCTCCAGTCCTTCCTTGAACATGTCAAACAAAGTTTTCTTTACCTATTTCATTCTAATGATGATCATGAGAATATTGCAATTGTATATCCTCCTCTTAAAGATGTACATTCATATCCTCACTATATCATTGATTTTGATAAATGTATCCCATCTAAGCCATGTGATAACCATGACTGAGTTGATGAGGCCCATGAAGACAAGGCTAATATTTCACCTCCTGTACCTAATCCAATGTCCTCCAAGATCCATCATAGATACATACCCTTGAATATACCCCCAGTCCTCCACGCTTTTTCTCTAAAGTACTATGAGTGCTTACCTGTGTTTGATGGGCAACCTGATACCATCTCAGTTGAAAAACATATCCAAGGGTTTGATCATTTTATATATTTTTTTGATATTGACCATGATGATGTTTGTATGAGGGCCTTCTCTCAATCCTTGAAAGGAGACACCAAATACTGGTTTAAACATTTGTAGGCAGAGACAATTAGCTCATGGGAGGAATTGAAGGATGTCTTCTTAAATTTTTGGGGAAGGAAGAAATCTTTGGATCTATAGCTTACAGAGTTCTATGCCTTGAAAAGTCAGAGAGATGAAAATATTTTTACATTCAACATGAGGTTTTCCAATATTTACTACAATTTGTCCAAATAAATTCAACCCACTAAAGTTGTTGCCATGCTCCATTATGCAACTACTCTTGATCCAGATTTGTCTTTCCTCCTGATGGAAAGAAGACCTAATTCCTTACAACAAATGTTTAATGATGCTCAAGACATTCAACACAACATCCAAGAATGTAAATAGATCCAAAATGAGGGGTTGAATGCTCAAGAACATGAAAGTGAATATGAACAAAAAATAGTTGATTGGAATCTTGAGCATAGAATTGACAATATCATAGGTCCTCTTGAAGTTTCCAATGCTAATGATTTTGCAAAAAATTGTATTCCACTTGTTGAAAGAAGAGGTGTTGATTTAACTTCTGATCCATCCCATGATAAGCGAGGGGCTGATTGTTTTATGTGTTCATTTGTAGATAGTGAAGAATATGAATTTGGAAATCAGTTTGTTGAAGAGAAGGTTGATGTTCCAAGTTTGTTCTTGTTGGATGACATCGCATATATTGTTGATTTGCCTATATATGATGAATATGATGACGATTATGAGGCTGAATTCCTAGAACAACCAACTACATGTTCTCTATTAGAAAATGTTCCTTTTCAGCAGTATAATGGGAGCAATCAACCTACATATCACAGTTACAAAGAAGAAAATATTGAATCAGCTGAAGGGAATTCTTTACGTTTATGATTTTGTTCATTCAAATTGTTGAAAGAAAATCCTAAGATCATCATTGAAGAAAAGGAATGTGTGTTGACACCAAATGACACTAATTCACTGGAAGAAATTGGCAAGATATTGCAACAATATTCTCATGTGTTTGACGACCATGTTACTTGTTATATAGAAGATCTTTTCAATTCAAAATTGCATCCATTGTTCGAAGATAAATCTGAAAATGGGTGTGTTTAGAAATACAAAGGAATTGAAAACAATGAATAAAATGAAGGAGGTTTTAAATCAGGTGAAAGAATCTTTCCATTATGTTTTGCTTCTTTCAAATTGTTGAAGAATTTTTTTTATAATGTTTCAAATCAGAAAGCCTCCAGGCATGATGTTGAATATGAAGAAAGCAGTGGAATTACAAATGAAAACTATCTTCCTTTATGTTTTTCTTCCTTTGAATGGTTGAAAGAAAATCATGATATAACAGAAGAAACAGGGAAGTCTGACTGCATTCACAAGGGCACTGTTTTACATGAGGAAATTGTTATCAATAAGGAGGACCAATAACACTCACATGCAGTAAATGATTATGTAACTGATTATTGGAAAGGATATTCCAATTTGGAGTTACAACCTGTGCTTAACCACCAAATTGAAAGAGAAGATCAATAAATTGTTGTTAAAGGTTATTTTCCTTCTCCTGAAACTAACATAGATACTCAACAATATTTCCATCAAGACAAAGTGTTTCAAATTTGTCTTTCTTCCCCTAAAAATGACATGGTGTTCCAATTTCTAAGTGGCCTAGACATGGATGAGGATTCTAAAACTACATCTATGGAGACTCCAAGCAGCAAAAAAATAAATGACATAGAGTTTCAAGAAAGCAACAAAACAACGTCTGTCATTTCTCAATCAGAGATAAAAAAAAATAGTGAAAGGGATGATGCACATGATATGGCTGTCATATTTGAAGATGTTCAAGAATGTATGAATTTTTTTGTTGATATGTATGGAAAGTAGACACACCTATTGATGTCATTTCATCCGAAAATATTCCCAATATGGAAGAAATTAAGAAAGAGAAAAAAACACTTGTGAAGGAAGCTTGTTTTTCTGTCTTAGCTCCTAAAAAGGAAACATTCTTTATGTGTGTCATGATTCCATGGCACGTTATATGAAAAAAAATTATAATCAATATATATAGAGGATAGTGGGTTGCAAGCTTAAGGATAAAGGGAGTGATGAATTGGTGTCTGTATTAAATATGGGTCGCTTTACACGAGACGATTTTCTTCAGCCATGGTTGTCTTACGTTTCAAGAAACTATTACTTCCAGACTTCTCATCAAACCTATCAGTTTCTCGATGGCAATCAATAGGTTAGATCGCATGAAAATAAGAATGCGGTGGAAGGGGTAAAATATGATAGTTTTTTTGTGCATGTTTTAGAAGATCCATTTGCAATTTTCTTGGAGGAAGTAAACAATCCAAATGTTCTTGATTTTCTGAGATTTGGATTTATGGATGGAGTTTTGAATGAATTGTCAAAAAAAAATTGGTACAAGCAAGTGCAAAGAAAACAAATAGTGGATAAAATGTTGTCATGG
>SNQJ01S0192325.1:0-17881 GCA_010110895.2 Picea sitchensis
AAATTTTGTAAAAATACAAGGGGAGTTGTTGGGGCCCAACAAATACCATAGTTGTTAATGTAGAGACAGAGTCAAATGGATGCAAGGGAAAATGAGAGAAGGAAACGTTAATAAAAACGGTAAGAAACTTGAAGATGGTAGTGCAGAGCTACAAAGAAGAGAACAAGAGACTGATGAGAGAGAAAAGTCAGATAAATGCTTGAGTGTTGTAGGGCTTAAATCAGTTGTAGAGGAAAATGAAGAAGGTATCAAACTCAAGACAAGAGGAAGAAGGCAGGTGTCATGAAAGAACGGATGATCGTGGAAGAGATGGTTATTCCATAAGTGCTAGCAGAGCTCATGGAAACCACTCACCTCCTTACTCAGAAAGAAAGTTTTGTGCATCGGAATATCCCGTAAGCATTCCAAAGGTGTCTCTTCTCAGACACCAAAGAAGGAAACAAGGGGTAGATAGTTTGCAAGGAGAGTTGAGGAAGTTCAAGCCACCTTGCTTTGATTTTGAAAGAGAAAGGGAAGATGATGTTGAAGCATGGTTTCTTGGGCTCAGGATATATTTTTAGTTGCATAACTATTCCTCGAACCTGGAAGCTAGGATTTCCACCTACCATTTACACAGGAAAGCTGCAATGTGGTGGGACCAACTGAAGCAAGTGGAGCACATTAATGAAAGTAGGATCACTTGGAAGCAATTCAAGAAGTAATTCTAGAAGGAGTACCTCTTAGATAATTTCTATGACAAGAAAATGCAGGAGTTCTTTTGAACTCATGTTGGGAAGCATGACTATGGTAGAGTACAAGAAGAAGTTCTTGGGATTGTTAAAATATGCCAAGTTCATTGGTGATGAGAAAGTGAAAATACAGAGATTTCTAAGTGGACTACCAACCTTTTATAAGGAAAAGATCAAGTATGATGAAACCCAGACGTTGACTGAGGCCATCAGGAAGGATAAATACTTGTATGAGCAAGGCTGGGGAACAAAATCCCTAAAAAAATATTGGAAGGACAAGAAGAATGAGAAGCCCGATCAGAGGAGGAAAGGATTCAAACCTCCCTTCAATAGGACTGAGCCTAATAGGAATCATCAAGATCAGTGTACTAAGGTGGATTCCAAGAAGGAATATTCCTTGGGAAAAAGGGAAAGACCACCAATCCAATGTTGGGGATGCAAGGAAGTTGAACTATACAAGGATTACCCACACAGAAAGGACGGAGTGAATATTGTGCACAAAATCCAAGAGTCTACAATAGTCAAAGATATGGGAAGAATCTATGCAGATTTAAATGATCGACAAGCAGTGTACCAGTCCAATATGATCAAGGTGGAAGGTAAGATCATAAATAAACCTTGCTATTTTGATTGATTTAGGAGAAATTCATTGTTACATTTATCCTAAGATAGTGGATAGATTACATTTGGAGAAAAGTAAACTTGGAAAAGAAATTTTAGTTCAGTTAGCCACTGGAACCAAAATAATAATCCATGATATGGTCAGAAGTTGTTCCATAAGTCTTAATGGTGTGAATACTAGTATGGATCTAAATATCATACCATTGGGTTCTTATGATATTCTGATTGGAATGGATTGGTTGGACAAGAATCATGTTGTCCTATATTGTCATAACAAGACATTTACATGTCTTGATGGAAATGGAAAACAAGGCACTGTGAAAGGATTTCCAAGACCCATCTCTATAAGGGAGATTTCAACCTTATAGCTGAAAAGATGTTTTAGGAAAGGATGTCAACTGTATGAAACTCATGTGGAAGAGCTAGATAATACAAAGGGACCAAGCCTTGAATATTTCTCGGTGCTACAGGAATTTGAAGATGTATTCCAAGAAATACCTGTATTTCCACCAAGGAGGGAGATAGATTTCTCAATTGATTTAGTGCCAGGAGTTGCCCCAGTGTCACAGACAACTTACATAATGAACACACCAGAGTTAAAATAATTACAAATGTAGTTGGAGGAATTGTTGAAGAAAGGGTACATACGTCCAAGTGTTTCACCTTGGGGAGCACCAGTACCTTTTTTCAAAACGAAATATGGAACCTTGAGGTTGTGTATTGACTTTTGACAACTGAACAAGTACACTATAAACACCAAGTATCCTCTACCCCGAATTGATGAACTCTTTGATCAACTAAGAGGAGAAACGATATTTTCAAAAATTGACCTAAGGGTAGGATACCATCAGGTAAGAATCAAGGAAGAAGACATTCATAAGACAACCTTTAGGACTAGGTATGGGCATTATGAATTTGTAGTGGTGCTATTTGGATTGACCAATGCACCAACTGTCTTCATGTTCTTAATGAATGGCATATTCAAAAATTATTTGGATAAGTTTGTCATAGTATTCTTGGATGACATACTTATCTATTCTAAGTCTGAAGAAGAGGATGAACATCACTTAAGAAGGGTATTGCAAGTACTGAGAGAACATCAGTTGTATGCCAAGTTGAGTAAGTGTTCTTTTTATCAAAAGCATATCCATTACTTGGGACACATTATTTCAGAGCAGGGCATAAAAATAGATCTAGAGAAGATTGAAGCCATTAGAGGATGGCCAACACCTAGAAGTGTGTCGGACATTAGATCTTTTATGGGATTAGCTAGCTACTGCATAAGGTTCATAGTAGGGTTCTCTAAGATTTCTCATCCCATCACTTCTTTGCAAAATAAGGGAACTAAATTTGAATGGACACTCAAGTGTGAAAAGAATTTTAATCTATTGAAGTAATTACTTACTAGTGCACCTGTGTTAAATTTGTTGACCCAAATGAAAGTTTTGTGGTATGTACAGATGCATGTAAGGAAGGACTTGGGGGAGTCCTCATGCAAAATGGACATGTCATTGGATATGAGTCCAGAAAGATTAAGGAACATGAGAGGAACTATGCCACCCACGACTTGGAACTTGCTACCATTGTTAACGCCTTGAGGATGTGGAGGCATTATCTAATGGGGAAGAAATTCAAATTAAGGACAAACCACATTGGCCTAAAGTATATTTTTGAACAACTGACCTTGAATGCCAGGAAAACAATATGTCTAGAATTTTTAAGTGAATATGACTTTGATATGAAGCATATCAAGGAAAAGGAGAATAAAGTTGTCGATGCACTTAGTAGAAGAGTGCATCTCATGCATGCTACTACTGTCAGTATGCATTAGGAAGACTTGAAGACCATAATTTTAGATGGGCTTGTTACAGATCAACATTACCTACAAGTAAAGGAAAAATTACAGCAAGGAAATGTACAACAGAAAATAAAGGAGTATGAGATAAAGGAAGACATATTAGTCATGCATAAAAATAGAATCTATGTTCCTAGTTTTGGAGAACTGAGGAATTTGGTACTGAAGGAAATGCATGATGTTCCTTATGTTGGACATCCCGGTTACCAAAAAAAAATTACAACAGTAAGAAAACAGTTCTTTTTTCCGGGAATGAAGAAGGATGTTTCTGATTACATCGCTTGATGTATGGAATGTTAGAAGGTGAAGGTTGAGCATGGGCACCCAGCGGGTTTGCTGTAGCCATTCCCAATACTAGAGAAGAAATGGGAAGTGATCACCGTGGATTTCATCACAATATTACCTAGGACTAATAAGAAACATGATTCAATCATGGTGGTGGTTGACAAATTAACAAAGGCTGCTCATTTTCTGCCTTTGAAGACAACACATACAATGGCTAATATTGCAGAAATTTTCATGAAGGAAATTGCTAGGTTGCATGGGATACTTAGGAAAACTGTCTCGGATAGAGATACGAAGTTTACCTCCAATTTATGGAGGGGATCGCTTAAAGTATTTAGCATAAATCTCAACTTTAGCACAACATATCATCCCCAAACAGATGGGAAAATAGAGAGGGTCAATCGAATAATTGAAGACATGCTGAGAATGTATGTGATGGATAAGCCATCTAAGTGGGAATATTACTTACACTTGGTTGAGTTTTCCTATAATAATGGGTATCGAGATTCATTGACAATGAGCGCATTTGAATCCTTGTATGGTAGGAAATGCAACACTCCAGTGAGCTAGGACAACTCGATAGATCGAGTGGTACTTGGGTCAGAGTTACTCAAGGATATGGATGACCAGATGGTTGCGATCAAGCATAATTTAAAGGCAACTCAAGATAGACAAAAAGTTTATGTAGACAAGAACATGATAGGTAGAGAATTTAAATTAGGGGAGCATGTACTTTTGAAAGTGAAGCCCAAGAAAATCTCTTTGAAATTGAGTAGTGGTACAAAGCTGGCAACCAGATTCTGTGGTCCATTTGAAATATTGGACAGAATAGGGCAAGTTGCATACATGCTTGCATTTCTTGCTTCCATGAATGTGAATAATGTATTTTATGTATCTTTACTAAAGAAATATGTGCATGACCCTAACCATGTTATTGATTGGCATCTGATTTAGGTAGAGACAGAGGGATACTTTTAGGTTCAACCAGTGCGGGTATTGGAAAAAAAGTTCAAACTGCTCCGGAATCGAGTTATAGAGTTGGTAAAAGTTCAGTGGACCTGCTATGGTCCTGAACATGCTACCTGGGAGCAAGAAGATTCCATGCAGGCAGAGTACCCGCAGATTTTTGAATAAATTTGAGATTTTGATCTCTATTTTGTATATGCATTGAGGATGGTGCCAAGATAAGGGGGAGGGGATGTAACACCCCGGGTTTCAGACCCCCATTTTAAATAATGTATTTTTATAATGCCGAGAGGCCTGAGTGCCCAAAAAATTATTAAGGGGCCAGTATGCCCAATACATGTAATGTTTTTTATCATTATTAATAATAACTACATCACTGGTTGCTAGACGGACAAGGACTAGAGTTATAGGGGACTATGATTCCACAAGAGAGGGGGCTCTAGGGGATAAATTCTTATTTCCTATTTTAATTACCCTTTTTGTCTAAGGGAGGGGATCGGTTACGTGAGCTTATTGGGGAAGGCCAAGAGGTTCTTGATTCCCCATTAAAATACTTATACCCATCCCTGGTCTGATTGTGGGGTTGGTCATTGTCTCACCCACTCCTTCACTTCTGCATTCATACCATTCTTTCCCTCATCCACTTTCATGCACTCACTTACCCATCCATTGATCCATCCTCACCTGTGTATTTTCTTGGTAAAGGGAAATGAACTGTTGAAGATTAGCCATGAGATAGTTGGCTGTAGTGGTCACTGGTGAAATCCAGCCATGACTTGGGGCCTGCATGTATGAGATGCGTTGGCCTGTGCCCTGTTTTTCTCACAGCTGCAAGTCCTGAGAGTTCTAGCATTGAGATTCTGGACCAGCTGTGCCAGAGCCCTAGAAAGAGAAGGACTGCCTGAGGGACTGCATGGCAGAGAAGGGTGGAGGTCCATTCTCTTCGGTGGTATAGGCTGGGTAGAAGAGAGTTGGGTACTTGGATTTTTGTGGGTGTTGTGAAACCCATGAGAGTTTGAGAGATGACTGGTTTGGGAACCCAAGTACACTCTAGAACTGTCCTTGTGGATTCATAGCCCTGTCTTGGGGGTGACACTGCTATTGAGATTTGGATTAATCGTGTCTACGGTTGGGTGGAACGTCCTTGGTCTGCAACCAGTTGGTGTCATATTTTTATAAAGATAAGTTCTCTCTGTTGTGATATTATTATCTATGTATGAATGTATTTCGCTATGTATTTTAATTATCGTTTAACTAAATCTTAGATTATGCATGCTTGCTGGATATTGTTGTGGATTTTGTTAAATCTTTTATCTTATGTGTCCTTATTAAGTAAAGAAGGTACCGGTAAGAGTACGAAGTCCAAGGGTGGGCTTGAAGGTAGCATACCCTAGCCTGTGGATGGCTGGGGATGTTACATCTCCCTTCAAGATTTAATATTGAAGGAAGCTTGTCGTAAAGTGTGTGTAGGGAAGATACTTGGTTAAGTATCGAGGAATCCATTCTTAGAAGTTCATAGTGTTAAGAAGGGTGAATCCAAGAGAGATAACTTGGATATTTGCAGGGATGATTTTAAGGATGAAAATTTATTTTAAAATTTAGAAACCTTGGCGAATCTTACTAATCCTTCATATTCCAACTATAAATGATTGGCAATATTTTTTTAAAAATATTCAAATTTCTAAGGATTTTATATAGTTTTTATAAAATTTTGGTGATTTTTAAGGTAAAATAATTTTATCCTATAGAATTTGGGTGAATCATTTTTAAAATAATGAATCTGGTTTTTCGAAAAACAATGGAAAATTAGCCCATGAGCGAAATTTAGCCCCTAAAATCATCCTTGGATATTTGTATGCAGAGAGTGCATATTGTCCGCAAGGAGTGCATTGATAGAGTCTTTTGACTCACAAGCTCAGGAGGAGTAGTGTAAGTTTGTTTGCAGAAGGGTGAAAAGAACTATTGCAAGGTGTGTGTAGTCATCCACATGAATCCAAGTGTGGAGGAAAACCTGTTGCAAGACCTCTGTAGGGTAAGTTTCGACTAAGTGTCGAAGAGAAACGCTCTAAGGATAAAAATTTTGGAGGAAGAACAAGCTCATAAGAGGTAACAGTGAGAATATTTAAAAAGAGAGGAGCCCTTGAAGATTCCCCAAAATCAACGAGCAATATCCGTTCAAGAGGGAGAGAGATTATTCCAGACTGTTAGATCTGAGAGAGTTACACGAAGATTAGTCGTGGAATTCCTTTGGCATATCGTGATTCAAAGTGTTTTGAAGTGTTGAGAAGTGGGGTCATCGAAGTCACAAAGTGAATCCTAACGATTGGTTGCGAGGAGGTTACATGGCGTGGATTGGAGAGTCTGGGAGGTAAAGTTTCGGAGATTGTGTAGAGAAAGTGAATCTTCGGGAAGTCACGAAGGCCGCAGTATAGTTGGATCATCGGATCCAGGGGGACACGCGATAGAGATCTATGTGTTGTGGTAGGAATAATTTTATAAGGGAACGAGGGTGGAGTTCACAATATCGTCGAAGCTCGAAGTTACGAAAAGAGTTGTCCCACGATCACAACCCATGGTCACATTGGAGAAGGAGTCTAGCAAGGGAGATAGTACTCACAAATTGTTGTTTCCAGAAGTGTCAGAGAGAAGAGTCGCGGGTAATTTGAACCTGTGGGTAACATCAAAGGGACCTATGTGTCCTTTTTTCTAGGTCTATTGAAGGAATGAAGAGCTAATTTGGCTCAAGGTGTTTGAAGATCCTTGACTGGGAGGTCGCAGAATCCCCAGGAGGGAAGGGGGGTTGCATCAATAATAAATATTCTACATTGATCTGCGGGTTCCAGTTATGATGTAATACAAACTCGATCTCCCTTGCATATAACCATTGTTGGATTTCCTCCTTAGTTGGCCTCCACATTCCCCTCATTCACATATTCAGGTCTTGGCAACGAAACCATTTGTTGGCGCATAGTGGAAAGACCCGGGGTTAATAATTAATAAACAAACAAAAACCTTAGACACTGGCCCTTTCGGCATCACCTGCAAGCAAGTGAAGTCTCACCTGAGGAATATAGAGGGGCTGCAAGAACCAATTTTTTGTAGTGAGGGGAAGTGAGGAATTCAGCATGGCCATACTATGCATTGTCCATTCACCTATGCTACGCATATTTTCCCTTACTTAACCTTTAATTATCATGCAATATACATTGTGCGTGACATTACTCCACTTAACATTTATTCATTCATCATTAGCTTAAGTACGTAGGATCACAACAACATATATCAGTGACATATTCAAAATACTAAACATTCACCATCATTGCACAATATTAACAAACAATAAATAGATCTATACTAACCATCCATCACATTCGTAAAAAACATAACACACATAAGCAACACATAAAGACACAAGGTTTTAACATGGTTCACCTCAAACTGGGCTACATCCATAATGACAATATTCTTATTCATTCATTCATAATATCCATTACATTCATACGCATTGCACTCATACATAGATATTAAGTTAGAACCCAAACCTGCCCTAGCCATTCTATGTTGTAGTGCTCACATAACTCTCTATTAATATTCAATTCACTCGGAACTCATCTCAAAGCTCTATTCTCCAAATGTTCACTCTTTATTGTCCATCACTTAAGATTCAAGCTCTCAATTCTTGATTATTATTCTCTATTCTACATGCCCTTCTACCCAAAAACCATTACATATTTATATTATTGTATTATGGCTAAGCCCATTACAACATGGTTACAAAGTGGAAAAATTGTCCCAAAACTTCCTAACTAACTCTCGTTTATTGCGTGCTGACTCCTGATAATGCACTAGCTACCTTTTGTGTGTGATTATCCTTTTCAATAATGTCATGTGATCCACTTCTGCTCGATTTCAAAAACTTAGCCAAAATAGCCTATTCCAATAAGTGGCAGGTCGATTATCAGTGGCCGTGACAGGTTTATTATCAGTGACAATGACAGGTCAATTATTAGTGATGATTTCAATGAAAGGTTGAGTCTCCATTTCTATTTTAGAGAGGTAGGAAGGGGAAAGGAAAGGGGGTTGTAGCCTCTTTCTGGTTGGAGCTAGAGAATACAAGGAGTTGGAGCTCCCTTCAGGTTGGAGCCTATAAATCAGAGGGTTGGAGTCTCTATCCAATTGGTGCTGGAGAATACAGGGAGATGGAGCTTCCTTCAGGTTGGAGCCTGTAAACTAGGGTGTTGAAGCCTCCTTCAAGTTGGAGATGGAGAATTTGGGGAGTTATAGCTTCCTTCAGGTTGGAGCCTATAAATAGGGGGTTGGAGCCTCCTTCTAGTTAGTTCTAGAGAATTTTGGAAGTTGGTGCTTCCTTTGAATGTAATTTTCTGATATATAAGAAAACATTATGTGGTTTTCTCCTATTTGGGTTTCTATGTAAAAATATCTTGTGAACTATGTGTGATGTGATGCATTGTTGAATGATACTATTTATGGTTATATGTTTATGATATGTGAAATTAAATTGTTGATAAGTTAATGTTTTGATAGAAATGGTAAAAAGTGCTTAATATTGTTTCACCCCCCCCTCTCAGTATTGGTGAATATTCCAACATGATTTACAGGAGGGTTCATGAGTTGATACTGAGAAGTTTACTTTGAGATATGAGGGATCATCAAGAGAAGAATGAAATATATGAACGATCTCTAAGGAGGGATTCCATTATGGAAAGATGGTGGAGGAACCTATTGTGAGTCACAACAACTCAATTAACTCTTGAGTTAAGTGGGTTCCCCTACTACCAAAATTTTTCAAGATACTAGTCTTTTGTCTACCCAAATGGTTGTGTATTTAAAACATTGATGCTTGTATATAATATCTCTTAGCTCATGTGGCTAGTTGAAGAAACCAAGATTTCCCATGCTTTCTTCTTTTCAAGTAAAATATTTCAACCAGGTTAGGATCTAAGTAACTATGGCTAGCTCTAGAATAAATTAAAATTTCTATGGGTTGGTTATCAATCTTACCTTCTACTTCAATCATGGGGGATTGGTATTATGATTGGTTGTTTCCCAATGTTGTATAAATCATTGGCATTCTTCCTCCCATTTATTCAATTGTATAATCCTCTTGAATGTTGTGGAAAATCCTCATCCTTTCTCCTTTGTGAGGGAAATCCCTATACAAGTGATCTCCTTCACATGCCTAACATTTAATGGGTCGTTTCCTTGGAATTTTCCCAAAATAATCTACCATCCCATGATCATTCTAGGATGAATGTCCCTGCTAAAAATTTTGAGATATGTTTCTGAAAAAGGGTGGCTTAAAACCTTTCTTCCTTTTATCCATCTTACCCTTCATCTTGTCATTCCAAGATTTTTGGAAAAATGGCCTCCCTCTATTCTTCTCATAAAGGTGTTTTTATTTCCTTATGGTCTCCTCCAAAGTCCTTGGGTTATCACAATGTATCTTATCACTGTTGAAAGAAGATATCCCACTCAAAAAAATTTGGATTTTTACCTTCTCATCCTTTATGAAGCCAACATACTTCAGAAATTCAAAGAATATCCTCTCATATTCCTCCATTTTCATGCTTCCTAGCTTGAGTTCAAAGAAATCTTTCATATTCTTATCATGACAATGCTCTGAAAAATATTTTTGTTGGAAGTATCCTTTGAATTGTCTCCATGAGACCTTTTTCTCATCAATATCCTTGGCGTACTTAAGCTTATCCCACCACATGGTTTCTTTCTCTTGAAGGTGGTAGGTTGGAATTCTTGTTTCTACCCTTGAAGGGTAATCATGCAGCTGGAAATATTTCTTCATTCCCAACAAACAAGTTTCATCCTCTTCTTCCTTTCTAATCTCTTCATCAAAAGTTGGTGGCTTAATTTTCCTGAGTTCACCTTGTAAAATGTTTGGCTTAGGAATTATCCTCTTCATTTTGAGAAGAGAAACACTTGGGATACTCTCTATCCCTAGATGTGCATCATATCTTCTAGTTTATTTGTCTAGGGAATGATGAAGACGACTCACACTTCTTGATTTCCTGTCATCCCTGTGATAATCCCTTCTACTACGGGATTTGGATGTCGCCACTTGTCTAACACTTTCTTCTTTCTTTGAGATAGAATCCTTGTTGACTTTCCTATGAAACATGTTCATACTCCATAGAAACACCTCCTACGATTTCATGATATTCTCATTGTCTTCCCTATACTCTATGCTTCTCTTTGCAAGCTTCTTATAGTTACATCCTGCTCCACATGCTTCTCCCTACCTCTTCTCCCATTGGAATTTGTCTCAACATTTCCCATGCTGCCACATAGACTTATAATTCCTTCTTCATACATGTATGATATTGGGTAATCCTCCACGACTATAAAACTCATAAAAGGAATTACAATTCCCTCCTAAACCTCTTAATTCTGCATGCAATAAATTTTTTGTTAGACAAAATGAATATTCACGGTTATGGGAAAAAAGAATGCATAATTTTATTCTCTATAAGGCCACCAATCATCTTCTAGGCCCATGAGTGGATTCCTCTATCCAAGATATTTCCAACGATTATTCATTTTCTCAAAAATGAGTCTTGAAAAAAAATTTACGACTCCCAAAAGATTTCACACATCATCCATATGATGACATCACTATGCCACCTAGCACCACATGGACCCATTTGCATGAATTCCAGTCTACGTGGCTCGAATGAGGTGGATTCCATGTCCACACTAGATTAGGGACCAACTACTTCACTGCTGACATAGGGGTAGATATCTGGATTTTCCAAACTCCCAGATATTCACCCATCCGACTTTCCCAAACTCCAAATATCCTCCATTTAGAATTTGAAACTTTATTAAAAGTCCCTTTTAAAAAAATCCACATCTCTACTAATCGAATATCCTAATTCCACTCGCAAGTTTCCACCATTTGGGATCTCAACTTCCTAATAAGTTCATTTATATAGAAACTCAGATTTTTGAATCCCTGGATAGTCTTTACATAAAACAACGGGTCTCACTTGTACCTGAATACCACATGGAAGCTCCTCATTTTCCAACCTGTACTGACATGTACCCAATGGCAGGCCTCCACCTATCGCTAACCCCCTTTTGTGGAAAAAGTGGGTCCCACCCCCTTTCTTATTCATTCACTTGATGTGCAACTTGTGCATCCATTAGATCAGATTGTAGAAAAAACAATTAGATATATGGTCCAGATCAAAGCGAGGACTTCAAGTTTCTCAAACTTTAACGGGGTCACTTGAGTCTGACAAATATAACAACTGATGTCTATTCAACCCGATGGTGCAGATTCATAGTGTCTTTGAAAGGTGCTCAATTGATAACAATCTATGTTTTTTGGTTCCAATGTGTCGTGGTTCCGCATATGACATTTGGAATTCCCCATAAATCCTCACTACATGTAATCCTAGATCTTTGGATATACTAGATCTGTTAATTCCTCATGCAAGTTTCCACATTCGACATTCCTTAATCTTCCAACATGCTTAAGATATCTGCCATCCGGACATCCAACATTTATAACAAGTCCACACAAAGGAAATTCCCAGATACAAAGACCTTCGGATGAGTCACAGTTCCTCCATCCCATATCCACCATGCAATATCTAGGACTTTCTTGAAAGACAAATTTAAAAAACTTCTATATTTCTGGATCCGGATCTACCATACGACCTTCCACCATGGCCTTGCTAGTGCAGTGTATTGCTAATGTTTCCTATGACACCTTATATTGATGTGGAACATTGAATTAGTGGATAACATTGCACCTGACATGGCTTGTTGACGAGGCACCTGGGATCCAACACTTTGCAAAAAGGCCATTTTGATAATTTTCCATATTTTTGGATTTTTCGGGTGTCATAGTTGCCTCTCTAGATTTGGTCATATGGAATCTGACCTTTTTGAAAAATCCCTTTTCTGAAACTTCTCGATCTTTGAATTTCCATATATCTAGATCTATATTTCTTCAAACTCCCAGATATCTTCCATCCAGTATCTGGCCCAGAACTGCAACCATGGCATGTTGAAGAGTCACCACCTGTTGATGTGGTTTTTGACATGTCTATTAAGGTGTCTTATTGACGTGACATCTAGATCCACCCCTTTTTGAAAAGACCCTTTTTTGAAACTTCTAGATCTCCATATTTCCGGATATCCAGATTTGGATTTCTTCAAACTCTCAGATATCCTCCATTCAAATTATTCCCATGCCCTACCACCATGGCCCACTGAAGAGGCCCTTGCAATTTAAAACTGACAACGTGGATTCCTAATACCTCCATGTGGATTCCAAATCATCTTGACATCACTTCCCTATGGGGTTCTATCGAGTTTGGGTTCCGTATTCGGATCCGTCATTTTGAAACAAATCCATTTTATGAATTCTTCTAGATCTCTAGATACATGGTTACTTTGTAAGGGCTCTACCTCCCTCTCTTCACCCAAAAAAATAGATTAATTATCTGCTCGGATTCACCCAATAATGTGCATTTTTTCTAATCATATATTCCATGAACCTCAATGGTTTCCTCTGCAAAACTGGAGGTGACCATCACCTCAAAACTGAGATGATGTCGTCCTTGACCTTCTATCAAACAGTTGCAGACTTTGACCTACAACTCTTACCTTGGGTGTGTTGGATTACTGAGAGGGGGGGGGGGGTGAATCAGTAATAGAGAAATGCAATCCTTTTTAACCATAAAATACATGTGTTATATCAATGTAGAATTATCATTCAATACTTTCAGAGTAAATAAATAATGAACAAATGAGAAATCATACACATACACAGTACACTTGTGTTTTTACATCAAAACCTGATGTGGGAGAAAACCACATAATTCTTTTTCTTATATGTATTTAAGAATTACATTCATTGGAAGCACCAAATTCCTTTGTTTTCCAGCTGCAACTGGAAGGAGGCTCCAACCCCCTAGTTTCTCAGGCTACAACATGAGGGAAGATCCAACTCCCCAATTCTTTGGCTACAACCCCCTATTTTCTCCAACTACAACCGGAAGGTGGCTACAACCACCTTTCCTTGTCCCATCCAACCGCCTTGAAATATAAGTAGAATGATGGAACCACTATCACACTATCACTGTGAGATATCTTGATGTAAATCTGTACCAATCAAACTGCAACTTGTAACAACCTATACCAATAACCTGTTCCAACATGTACCATACATCAACCTATACCTCAACCTGTACTGTAAACAAATGCATCAACCATGAACCAAACTTGTACAAATAACCTGTCACAATAACCTGTCCAAACAACCTATCACAACAACATGTCTCATCAATCTTATCAACCAAATCAGATCTACTCACTAATATCAATCACCAAGGCAATGGTCAACCATATTCACAATATCACCAAGATGTGCATCAACCAATCATAACACAACAACTCATATTCATCACCAAGATCAATATGTGCTTCTAATAATATACCAAGACAAGTATGCTACATCATCCATAAACCATGTGTCAACAATACTACTAACAAGTGCCTCCAACCATGTATCAAGTATGTACCAATCATGCATCAACTTCTCATCAACTATGACTCATCAAGATGTACCAACATCATCAACTATACACCTCATGAATGTTCTGACTCATCAACTACTTGTATCAACCATGTGCCCAACATGTACCTCAACCAAAATCCCTCATCAATTTCATCATCCAAATCTGATTTGTAACTCTGTAATAGACCTGGTGGATATGATCACATACCTACAAACCTTCCTTAACTTTAACAACAAGAGACTATCATTTTCATCAAACTTTACTTTAGTTTCACATGACTAATTTTGGATTAGTCAACAACCCTAAATTGAAATACTCATAACTATGTACCTGTAATGAATAAAGATATGAAAATAGTACACAATGTTCTTCAGTGTATTTTATGCAATTCCTCCAGGTGTCACTACTTGGTACCTCTCAGAAAAAAAGTTATAGCAAAAATGACATACCTTGTTGAATTTTGTCTTATTCTAGTGAGAGAACTTGTAGAGCATGCCCCACATGGGATGTTTGTTGTATGGATATGAAAATGGTGCAAAAACAGTATATATTGTACTCTAACCAATAAATTTGGTCTTACTGAATTTGGATCTATTATGAAGAAGTTATGACGTTTTAACCCGAAACACCTGTTTTAGACTAGTTTCAGGACTAGCCACAAACCTTATTTTCCATGGAGTGTAACTCCAAAAATACAACGACACGAGCTAAATTTTTTATCACAGTTACTTGGATATGTTTGCTTAATGGCCTCCATATTTCACAGTCTGAATCATTCTAGAAATTTTTTTATTGTGAAAATGGTGAGATGACCTGTAAATAACGTACCTTAGAAAGCATCATCAAAATAATTTATCCTCCCTTGAATTTCAGCCTTCTTTACTTCACCTTCTCTTTGAAATTCGCCTTAGATATCCTTTGGTTACCTCAATCACTTATAGATATTCAATATGCTCAAGTGTATTTAAATGAGAGACCCTTGCCAATTATTTATACTTTCATGTAGCTTCCTTAAGGGGTTACCTTCTAATCATCTTAACCCACTTTCATTTTTTTAGGGATAACCCACTTCTAACCACTTGTCCACTTAACTTAACCACTTTCCACAATTAGTAAGTTCTCCATTAAATTTATTATTTAAATAATTTTTTTTGCATCCACTTTGACTTATAGTACACTCATCACTTCACTTTATTATTTAAACAATTTCTTCTTTGCAACCACGTTGACTACTTTGACCTTTTGGGGCTTCTAGATGACTCGTGAGGGTTCTCCAACTTCACATGGCCATAACTCTCTAACTGTGAGGAGTTATGTGACGTTCCACATAGCACCGAAAATGGCATGACATGTACTATCCATATAGAATAGTCTTTCCTACAAATATATCAAAACTCATACCATTATACATCAAACAAACTTGGTTACATTACCAAAACCTTTGTGCTATAGAAATTTGCTAGCGAAATTTCTTCAAGGGTTGACATCAATGAAAACCAACCCAATTAATTAATAACCTCCCCCTTTGGAATTGATGGAAACACTCTGATGCAATACTAAAGTCATACCACTCATGCTCACCCTTTGACCATTTCTCCCCTTGGAACCATGCCTTTGTGTTCTCTCTCCAAGCATTTCTATCCTGCATGTGATAAATCTCTCCCCCTTTGTCATCAATGGAAAATGTATATTTCCATCTGGGGCTGCTCCCCCTAATTGAACTTTCCTTAGGGATACTCCCCCTGACTAAAATCTTCCTGAAACTGATCTCCCAACTTTAATTGTCATGTTTATGGTGGTTCCTCATGTAAATCTAAGACATATAAGATAAGCATTCAAAAGAATTCATTTTGGAGTAGAAATTACTCCAAGTCTTCGATGAAGATACTCAAAGGCTTCTCTTGGAAGTGGTTTTGTAAAGATCTCTGCCACTTGTTCTTTTTTGCCCACATATTCAACTATGATGTTCTTCTCTGCAACCTATTCTTGTAGAAAGTGATACTTGATTGGAATGTGCTTTGTCTTGGAGTGCATCACCGGTTTCTTTGAGATACTGATGTTGCTTGTATTATCACAATAGATTGGAATGGGCTCATCATACTAAACTTGTATATCTATCAGAGTTTTTTTCATCCATAGAACCTGTGTACAACATCTTGTTGTTGGAATATACTATGTTTCGACTGTAGATAAACATATTGATGATTGTTTCGTGTTTAGCCAAGATACTAAACACTCACCCAAGTAGAACGTTTCTCCACTAATGCTTCGTCGGTCATCAATGCAACCTGCCCAATCTGCATCTGTGTAGGAAATAAGTGATAGATCCTTTCCTTTTGGATACCATAATCCAAACTCTTTTGTTCCTTTGAGATATATACAAATCCTCTTCATTGATAAGACATGTGATTCCTTTGGTGCCACTAGTACATTTGGGTCAAATTCTGATGGCGCGTTCGACGCAATTGCCAATTTATATTGTCGGGAGAACGAAAAATAGCGGACCCCCTCAAACGTCATTTCACATGATGTCACTTTTCCAACGACATAGATTTTGTCTTTATTGTGATGTTTCATGCGAACATGTGGCATCTCAGATTTGACTGTCCAAACCCCATATAGTCATCGTAAGACCAACATCTTGGAGGTGGCAAGATCGACATCCTGGACGTGGCAAGAGAGACGTTTTTAACATGGAAAGATCGACGTCTTGGAGGTGCCAAGAGAGATGTCTTGAATTTGGCAAGAGCAATGTCTTGAACGTGGCAAGAGTGACGTCTTGGAGGTGGAAAGAGAGACATTTTAGAGGTGGAAAGAGAGACGTCTTGAAGGTGGCAAGAGAGACATTAAGAGGTATCAGCTCCGATGAGGTTACTCTGGGAGTGACACTCTTGGAGGTGGAGAGAGAGACATCTTGGAGGTGGCAAGAGAGACTTCTTGGACGTGGAAAGAGAGACGTTAAGAGGTATCATCTCCGACGTGGTTTCTATGGGAGAGACACTCCAAGACGTCGCAATAGTGACTCTGTTGTATGTATTTAAAAAAAAATACAATATCAATACTGAGAGGAACATGTACATTAACTTGTTAGAAAGTAATGGATGTGCTCGTTTAACCATAGACAATATAGAAATATTGTCACCCAGCCATAGGCCGAAGCCACCCCCGAGCACCTTAACCTTGATAGAGAATCATTCTGGAAGAAAACCCTAGGCTAGATAGCCAAACAAAGGTGGTGCACCTTTCTCCAAGGATAGCACACGAAACAAGAGTAACAAGAGCTGATCAGAGAGTCCAAACCATAACCAAGAGAGAGTCCAAGACAAAACCAAAATTTTCTAGTTGCAGCAGCTGCAACAACAACTCTTCTCCAAACTTGTGCACAAACTGGCCAACTGCAATGCGCACAAGTGTGCTTCTGCAGTTTTGAGAATATTGGCCAGAATCAAGAATGGCATCCTGAATTTATACTATTTTTGGAAGACTGCCTCGACCGACTTCTCATTCTGGGTGTTAATTTAACCAGTATATAACATTTCATTTAGCCAACTTCTTCTCTTGGAGGTTAATAACCTAATACGAATTATCATCTTGAGACGACTTGTCTTCTAGGGTTATTAGCCAACTAATTAGGGTTTCTTCTTGTTGATTAAGGTTGGTTGTCATTGATGTCAACCCTTGAAGAAAGACCCGTAGCACAACGTTTTGGGTAATGGAACCAATAGTGTTTGATGTAAATATGACTCATTATTGTTTTGTCATGGTTGATAAGAAGTAAATATGGATGAACTCCAAAATGGTCCCCTTATGGTGAAAGCCCTCACGGGAAGACGCTTTGTGGAGTAAGAGAACCCATGCTT